>MJUU01059882.1:30735-41104 GCA_002080025.1 Modiolus philippinarum | reverse complement strand
CAACCAAACTTTACAGGAATGATGTATGGAAGGTCCTTTACAAAGATTGCTCATTTCGTTCCAACCCAATAAAAAACAGGGCCGCCAGCGGGGAACTTGGTTTAACATTGAGCCTTATGGGAAAAATCACATTTTCATCTTCTGCTCTGAAAAGGCTGAAGCAAATTGAACCAGACTTTAGAGGAATGATGTACTAAAGGTCCTTAACAGAGATTGATCATTTCGTTACGATCCAATGAAAAACATGGCGGCCAGCACGGAACATGGTTTAACTATGGAAAAATCACATTTTCAACTTCTTCTCTGAAACCATTGAAGCAAATTCAACCAAACTTTACAGGAATGATGTATGGGAGGTCCTTTACAAAGATTGGTAATTTCATTCCAATCCGATAAAAAACATGGCCGCCAGCACAGAACTTAGGTTTAGCATTGGACCCTATGGGAAAAATCATATTTTCATCTTCTGCTCTGAAACGGCTGAAGCCAATTGAACCAAACTTTACAGGAATGATGACCTAAAGGTCCTTAACAAAGTTTGCTCATTTCATTCCGATCCAAAGAAAAACATGGGCACCACCACAGAACATGGTTTAACATAGGACCCTATGGGAAAATCACATTTTCATCTACTCCTCTGAAACCACTGAAGCAAATTCAACCAAACTTTACAGGAATGATGTATGGAAGGTCCTTTACAATGATTGTTCATTTTGTTCTGATCCAATAAAAAACATGGCGGCCAGTGTGGAACTTAGGTTTAACATTGGACCCTATGGGAAAAATCACTTTTTCATCTTTTCCTTTGAAACTGCAGAAGCAAATTCAACCAAACTTTACAGGAAGGATGAATAGAAGGTCCTTAACAAAGATTGCTCATTTCGTTACAATCATGAAAACATGGCTGCCAGCACTGAATATAGTTTATCATCTGACCCTATGGGAAAATCACATTTTCATCTACTCTTCTGAAACCACCGAAGCAAATTTAACCTTACTTTGCAGGAATGATGACTGAAGGTACTTGAGCCTTTAGTTTTTCAATAGATGACGTTGACCGAACTACATTTAAGTTCACATTATAAATTCATACGCAAAGACAATTAAAAAGAACAAAAAAGGTGTGATTGGCATAATATAGAAAAGATTTTTATTACTTATCACCAAAGTAAAAGAAATATATGATTTTCACACTGTTTCAAAGGAATTTTATTTTGAGTATAAACTGGACCAAGTCACTCACAAACATATCATAAAAGTCCTTTGGTCTTTTATTTGTTAGTGAGTGACTTGGTCCTATTTATAATGTACTCCAATTAATTCCTTTATTACGTTGTTTAATCCTATAGTTACACTGGCCCTTGTTTACTTTACTGGCTTAGTACCCATTCTCGCCAGGTACTCAATCTTGCCATTCACAATTTTTCTGCTAACTAAAATTGGTCAGTTTAAATTATATCTATTGTTTGAAATAAACAAATATTCAACTTTACACTGGGAACAAAACTTTCATAGAAAATCTAAAAACATATTGCAGAAACTGCAAGTGGTGCAAACGGGTTCTCAGCCAGTAGGGTCCCTGTCCAAAAAGGCTAATCTTACCCACAGGGCCTTGTTACTTATTTGGAAATTTCACTACCAAATATATACACAAACAAGGGTGGACATCATTGATACACCCGTCTTTGATGGGACGTATTATGGTAAACTGGTGTCTGCCTGTCCGTATGTCCACACGTCATACGCTTTGATCATTTTCCTTGAAACTTTGTAGGATTGTTGGGTATTTCGGAAGAAAGCTCCCTATTGTTTTATTTTTGTTAGTTGATTTTTTGTTCAAGAGTTATGGGACTTTAATTATTTCAACAAAAACGTGAAGCTGCAATTTCCGTCCACACGTCGTACTCTAACGAGAGAATGCTTGCATTTGATCACTTTTCTTTAAACTTTACAGGAATGTTGAGTAAAACAGAAGATTAATCCGTTTTGTTTTTTTCATGGCAAATTTTCATTCCAGAGTCGTGGAACTTTGAATTTTCCATACAAAATTGTACATTTAGTCTTTGTTATTGAAAACATTGATATTCTTTTATTTTATGAGATCACTACACCTAAACCATATGCATTTTTTATTGGTTAAAGATGAGATGAAATAATTGATACATATCTGTAGTCCCTTGTTAAGTTTGATAGATGGAGTTTTTAATTTCAAGAATCATTGAATCAGTTTGCTTTAAAATGGGGACAGGCGTATCGTGCACTCTTGGCGCAGCTGTTTATTTTCACACCTGCTTGCTTCAACTCTTCTTCAGTTTATTATTTCCTTTCTGAAATATTCAAAACTTGATCTAGTTCACTTCCCATGATGTTTATCTTTTCAAAAAATATCATGAACCCCATCCAATTAGCTTCCATTTTATTGGGACCTCTTCAAAAGTCATTTACTGGTATCATAAAACTCATAGACTATAAATCCTGAAAAGATACAATTATAACTGATTAGTTAACAATTCCATCAATTTAGAAAAATAAAATGGTTTATTTGATCTTGTGGATAAATGTATGTATACCTAGTACATGTATCTTTGTAATATCCAGAATCAGATTCAAAAATAAACTTCCATAATTGTTCAAAATTACATAGAAAAACAATATAATAATCAAAATTACAATGTCATTTATGTGTGATAAATGGTCTATAATATTATGTTCAAAAGATATGTGTAATAATTAATGCATATTGAAAGCTCCAAGAAATCAGAGAAATATGTATACAGTGCAGATTGTATTGAGGCATATGTAAAATCTATCATAAAAGCTCTACAATAGAAAGGATTAAACATGAAGAATTCAAGCTTCAGTGAGAACCTTTTGTTTAGACCTCAAAGACCATATAACATTATTGAATTGATATTCTTAGATTTTATTTCTCTTATTCTGAAACTATTAAAACATGCCCCAAGAATCAAAGATTTAGGATTCATAAAGTTTTTTTAGTGTGTTTGTCTACAAAATTTTAACACTGTGACTATATTTTTAATGCAAATTGATAGATCTTTCATATTTTTCCCAAATTTTTCCCAAGTGAACTAGATCATATGTATTTCTCTTAGAAAGACCTTTTAAACAGTACCATAACATTTCACCTCATCATGACCTCAGCTTTGGTTTTGACATATCTTTGATAAAAATTGATAAACTTTAACATTATATAAGGTTTTTTTTTTCAATGGAGAGTGATAGGGATTTCATTTTCCCTTTGCTAAGAACTGTCCATAGGGACCGAAATATCTGACGTTGTGGCCTTGACTTTAGCGTGTGGCATACTGTGTAAAAACTTGGGTAAATCTTTGAATGGTAAGTGATAGGAATTTCAAATGGTACCAGAATATTTAACCTTTGACCTTGGAATATGACAATGTTTGCCGAAAATTAGAGTGTCCAACTAAATATTGCTCATTCTCAGTTTGGATTAGGCCACAATAAAAAATATCCTAGATTCTCATCTTAGCCTGCCCCCATTTTGTTACCCACCTCAAAGAATTTTATTTTGATTTTTTGGTCCATTGGGGTAAATTTCTTTTAAAATGACAGCATTTTTCACAAAATCTGATAAAAAATATATAATAGAATTGCCCGCACACCCCAAATTTTGAAGAAAAATAAATGAGAATCTAGCAATTATTTTATTATGACCTTACCCTCCTTAAAAAAAAACATTGAAATATTTACTATTGCAGTATCTAAAAGTCATTGCAATGTTAACTTTTTCCTTGATTTAAACAGTGTATGAGGGCTATAACAAATTTACCAAACAGAATTATCAAGAGCCAAAATCCAAAGGGAAAATGACAAATCAGTTACAAAGCCATCCAAAAAAATGTCGACTACAATGGTCCTGACAAGCATTTTATAAGAGCTGGTTTGTCAAACTAGTTTTAAGGCATGTAAATCCACCCCTTCCATTGCAGTATAGTCCAGGACAACTCCACAGCAATTCCTATTTAAAGGTTGATGATAGTGAATAGTAATGTTAATCCTATATATAAAACTAAGTAAAAATGTATCTTAAATCGTGTATCTTGTGCTCGATATTTAGACCTGAAATAAATGAATTTCTGGTCTATTTTGATATTGGAAAATAAGTTTTTGACCTTTTCAATATTCAATAAAAAAATCTAAAGATCACTCATTCTTACATTTTGGAGATTGTTTTGATCTAAAAGGGGTCGTAAATGAAAAGCTAAGAATCAAAATTTGATTATTACTTGTATTTATTCTACAGAGAAGTTGTCATTAAAATTTCAAAATAAATATTTTTTTCTATTACAGTCAAACACACTTCAGCAAGTCTGTGCTTAAATGAGGTAGGTAAACAGTTAAACACACCTTAGCAAGTCTCTCTAAATAAGATAAGTTTGCAGTCAAACACACCTTAGCATGTCTGTCTAAATGAGGTAAGTTTACAGTCAAACACACCTTAGAAAGTCTGTCTAAATGAGATAAGTTTACAGTCAAACACACCTTAGCATGTCTATCTAAGTAAGATAGGTTTACAGTCAAACACACCTTAGCATGTCTGTCTAAATAGGATAAGTTTACAGTCAAACACACCTTAGCATGTCTGTCTAAATGAGATAAGTTTACAGTCAAACACACCTTAGAAAGTCTGTCTAAATAGGATAACTTTACAATCAAACACACCTTAGCATGTCTGTCTAAATGAGGTTAATTTACAGTCAAACACACCTCAGCATGTCTGTCTAAATAAGATAAGTCTACAGTCAAACACATATAAGAATGTCTGTCTAAATAAGATAAGTTTACAGTCAAACACACTTCAGCATGTCTGTCTAAATGAGGTAAGTTTACAGTCAAACACATCTTAGCATGTCTGTCTAAATAAGATAAGTTAACAGTCAAACACACCCTAGCATGTCTGTCTAAATAAGATAAGTTGACAGTAAAACACACCTTAGCATGACTGTCTAAATGAGGTAAGTTTACAGTCAAACACACCTCAGCATGTCTGTCTAAATAAGATAAGTTTACAGTAAAACACAACTTAGTTTGTCTGTCTAAATAAGATAAGTTTACAGTAAAACACATCTTAGCATGTCTGTCTAAATGAGGTAAGTTTACAGTCAAACACACTTCAGCATGTCTGTCTAAATGAGATAAGTTTACAGTCAAACACACCTTAGCATGTCTGTCTAAATGAGGTAAGTTTACAATAAAACACACCTTAGCATTTCTGTCTAAATAGGATAAGTTTACAGTAAAATACACCCTAGCATGTCTGTCTAAATAAGATAAGTTTACAGTCAAACAGACCTTAGCATGACTGTCTAAATGAGGTAAGTTAACAGTTAAACACACCTTAGCAAGTCTGTCTAAATAAGACAAGTTTACAGTCAAGCACACCTTAGCATGTCTGTCTAAATAAGACAAGTTTACAGTCAAACACACCTTATCATGTCTGTCTAAATGAGGTAAGTTTACAGTCAAACACACCTTAGCATGTCTGTCTAAATGAGATAAGTTTACAGTCAAACACACCTTAGCATGTCTGTCTAAATAAGATAAGTTTACAGTAAAACACACCCTAGCATGTCTGTCTAAATGAGATTAGTTTACAGTCAAACACACCTCAGCAAGTACATGTCTAAATGAGATAAGTTAAAAGACAAACTCACAATAGCATGTCTGTGTCTAAGTGTAAGTTAACTGTCAAAACACTTCAACTAGTATATGTCTAAATGATGTATGTTTACAGTCAAACACACCTCAGTTAGTCTCTTACTTAATGAGGTAGATTTACAGTCAAACACACTTCAATGAGTATGTGTCTAAAATGAGGTATATAAAAAGTCAAACACACCTGAGCATGTCTGTATCTGAAGTGCAGAGACATGGCAAAAAAAGGAAAGGAGGAAAGTAAAGGCATAGATATCAAGACAAAAAACATAAGATTCAACCCAAAGCACTCACAGTATAAACTATCCTAAAAGCAGAGTAACATCAGGTGCTCACAAATGATAAATATAGCTTCGATATATGGCACCTGTCATGCTGTCATTAGGTCAATCCAAGCTAAAGTCAATACCAGTTACCAAATCCTTGAAGAAATTCAAAATGCAGCTGAAAATGCTCATTCTCATTTGTGACATTGACTCATCATATCTTTAAATGATGTCATTGTGACAGCCAATAGAATTTGTCAAGTTATGAAAGTAACAAAAGCTGAACATATTTCTGACTAACAGTTTTAGTGCTTGTCAAAAGTGGCTGTATAAACTACATCTGTACAGTAACTAATCAACAGTGAAATGAACATCCAAATCAATTAGTAATAGAGGTACATTTTTAGATCAATTTACAACAAAAGATCTAGGTACAAAGCAGAAGTAGATGTAGTGTCTTCAATTAAAAGATCAGAGGTGGTTAATTTTAGGTCATAATCAAGAAATATCCTAGATTTTTATCTCCTGGCACCAGGTTATTTCTCACCTGCTCACCTGACTCAAAAAAAAATTATTTTCATTTTTTGGCTGATTCAGGTAAATGTTTTTTTTTTTTTTTTTAAATGACAGCATCTTTCACAATATTTGATTAAAAATGTAAATAAAATTTGCCTGCCAGCCGCCTCCGACCGCCCTAAAATTTTGGAAAAAATTAATGAGAATCTAGAAACTATTTTATTATGGGCTTACAGTAATTCATTAATTACTAAGTTTGAATATGTACATATTTTTTTTATTTTGTGATACACTTTATGATGATATGTTTTTCAGAACTGGGATTCAGATGTACGGTGAGTACAAAATAATTTGCCAAAAGGGTATATACCGGTATACAGATCAATTTTTTGATTATTTTTGTACTCAGTGGAACAACAGAAGTAGAATAGTAAAGGAACGGCAACCATAAATCACATAAATCTAAGTCCAAGAGACATTACAAGAAGAAGGAACGTGAAACAAGAACAATGACAAAAAGACATCTGAGAAATATACCAAAATCACAAACGTAATTTTCAAAACTATAGGACTTGTGGCTCTGAATTTGCTTGAACAATTTTAGGCAAATTAAGTCATAACAAGTCTTGGGCAAACTACTGCAAAATTTATGATCTTTAGGTTCATACTCATCTAAGATGGCCATCAGTGAGCATTGGACCCTATGGGAAATGTAGTCAAAGGTCTCCTCTGAAACTACAAGACTATTGGAATCAAACTTGGTCACAACAGTTCTTCCATGGTTCCCTTTAAACATGTTGCTCATCTTAGGTGGCATTCTGTAGGCACTGTAATTTAGCATTAGACTTAATTGTCTGTTATAAAATATCAGAAGGTTATGGTCCATATCAGTGAGACAGATTTATGCTCGAGCTTTTTATGTTATTTACCATCTTGTTGGAATATATATGTAATTATTCTATATATGAAAGTAGTATCGCGGCTGTATTTTGCCTATTTGTAGGGTGGATATGGAAAGTATGCTTAACAAACTGATACCAGATGTATGTATTATACACATTTTATTTTATATTCCATAGATTTCAATCTAGTTATTCAAAAACAAAGAATCAATGAAGATGTTTTATATTTTCTTTCAAATATGCTTTAGTACTGGTAATGTCAGCTTTCTGTTTTTTTTTTACTTTATTTTTTTTAACTTTTTGACACATTTCTTTATCATGTCAGAGACCTTAATGAAAGTCATGTTTATGCCAGTACTTTTGCAATTAGATGAGAAAAATGTGAAAAGCCATGGGAAAGTAAAATTGTTTTCTAATTATTTATTTTCTTTTACAGAGTACACCGTTTAAACATAAATGTGAAGGGCCAGATGATATGGTAAGTATGGTGGCCAGATGCGGCAATTTTGTGTTTTTACATTTTCCCTTTTTCTCCATTCACTTTCCAGAGTGAAAATGCGAAATAGAGAAGGCAAAAACATAAAGGTAAAAACATGAAAGCGAAAACGCAAAATCAAGAAGGCAAAAAGGCAAAAGGGAAATCATGAAAACGTGAAATGAATTTCACTTCATGTTTTAGCCTTTGCATTTTCGCCTTCTTGATTTTGCGATTTTCTCTTTTCGCCTTTGGCATTTTTGCATTTTTGTGTTTTCAAGTTTTCGTCTCAGATGTAAAGATCTAATGCATGCGTCATTTGAAACAAAAATGTGGTCATCTCAAAGTTTATAACATCAATCATGTCAATTGGTTTCCCAGTGATAACTTGTAAACCAAATAACATACTGTCTTCAAACTTGGTATATAAGTTGTTAACCATATTGCTCAAACCAAGATAGATTTTTGGTCCAGAGGTCCAAGTGGTGCTAGAGTTATGTCTCTTGAAATTTTGTTAATTTTGGTGTTTTTGGTTGACAAAATGACACACTTTCTCTAGAAGTGCTAAAATAGTTGTTGACTACAAAATTATACAGGCTAAGTACAATTTTGGTTCAGAAGTCCAAGTGGTATTGGAGTTATGCCAAGTTTGATTTTTGATCAAGAGGTCAAAGTGTTGCTAGAATTATTCTCCTTGCAAGTGTGAAATTTTGTGAATTTTTAGGGTTTCTGTCTGATAAATTGAAAATGAAGTAACATACCAATTCAAATTGTCTATTACAGATCTCAGACTCAGTTTGATTTTGGTTCAGAAGTTCAGGTTGTGCTGGAATTGTGCTCATTGATTTTTTATTTGATAATTTTTGGGTTTTCAACTGATGTAAGTTGATTACAAAACTAAGACCAAGTTCAATGTTGAGTTCAGTGGTTTGTTCTGTAGTTGTGCCCTAGAATTCTTCAAAAGTTTGCAAAATTTTGGGGCTTTCTTTGAATAACTTCTGAACAACTGAACTTAATTTTTTGACTGATGACTACAAAAATCAGGTTAAGTTCAAAAGGGTAAGTGACACTAGAGTTAAGCGCTTAAAACTCTTTTAAGTTTTTCTTAATTTGGGGTTTTGGAATTTGGTAAAGACTATAAGATTGGAATGAATATTTCTCATTTTTAAAGACAGTTAAATTATCTATAGTCAAGAGGAGAGTGGTTATGCCCCTTAAACATTTGAAAAAAAAATTGCTGGGAATTTTGTAATGCACCATTAATTTGCATTACTATTTCATAATCTTGTTCTGTAATAATGGGCAATGCAGTACAGGCTTCTGTGTGCCTCTTTTTGAACCTCTGATCAATTTAATAGGATATTTTGTTGGGTACTGAGAAAGGATTTTCCTTTATTGACTTCAAAAAATTATTTTACAAAAAGTTAAAAGTGTCAAAAATTAATGAAAGGGCTAGACAATAACTGAGAATTTTGACTAAAATGAAACTGTCATAATGCTTGGTATCTAGGCAGAGATTGCCAGAGAAGTGAACAGATGGATCAAGTTGAGATATAATTGGTTATTGGAAAATAGCTATCAAAAGACCACATTCACTATAAACTATTCTATTACTATGACCAAAATGCCCTTGGATGAAGATGTTATGGTAGATTAATACATGAGGCTAAAAAAATATTCACCCGGCACGAAGTGGAGTTTAATTTATTTTTCACTGAGTGTGTTAATCACCTGAAGATTTTCATCCAAAGGCAATATGGTTTTATACCCCTCCACACGAAGTGGCAAGGTATTATGTGATACCCTCAGTCGTGTGTCCGTCCGTCTGTCCCCAAAAGATTTCCGACTGATAACTTCTGAACAAAATAACACAAGGTCTTCAAACTTGGTATGTAAGTTGTTTACCACAAAACACAGGTCAAGTTGGATTTTGGACTCAGAGGTCCAAGGGGTTCTGGAGTAATGCTCCTTGAAACTTTGAAATTTTGCAAATTTTAGGGTTTTGTACTCATAACTTATAATGAAAAACATACTGTCTTCAAACTTTGTATGTAAATTGTTTACCACAAAACACAGGTCAAGTTGGATTTTGGACTCAGAGGTCCAAGGGGTTCTGGAGTAATGCTCCTTGAAACTTTGAAATTTTGCAAATTTTAGGGTTTTGTACTCATAACTCATAATGAAAATACATACTGTCTTCAAACTTGGTATATTAATTGTTTACCGCAAAACACAGGCCAAGTATAATTTTGGGTACAGCCGTACACATAGTTCTGGAGTAATGCCCCTTTTAGACATCAACACCAATTGCTAATATAAATACATATAGTCGAACTTCGATGGCTCGAACACCCAAGGGACTGATGAAAACAGTTCAAGCTATCGTAGGTTGAACTGTGTTTAAACTGAAACAAAGGGTCCAGAAAAAGTGTTTGTTATTTTTTGTTTTGTTGAACTTATAGGGTCTGTAAGTCTCGTCTAGTTTTGGAACTTCCGGGACCAAAACTTGTACC
>MJUU01059880.1:178862-201470 GCA_002080025.1 Modiolus philippinarum | reverse complement strand
CCTTCAACAATGAGCTTTGCTCATACCCCACAGTAAGTTCCAAGACGGCCCCTAGCACCGGTTTAAGCGGAATTCGTTGCTAATTGTCGAGCAACGCTACATCCATATCTTCATTGGTCATGGGTGCGGGATTGTCAACAAACATCAATTTAACTTGCAAAGTGCTCTTACAATCACTGTCATCCTTTGCCCGACAAAAGCACTAGTGTCTTAAGCTAGTGGACGATTACAACATATAGACAAACACAGGGCACTCAACAAGTCGAATGTAAAAACATAGCTTTATAAAATAGTGAGATTTGGGCACTTAAAACAGGTGGTCAGAATTACATTTCGAAATAAATGCCAAAATTTGAAAGTATGAATAGTATATCCATATGAGAAATTCTCTCACGCACAAGTACATCATAACTGAAAAATATAGAGAGCATACATCTCTCGCACGGGGAATCTTTTTACGGACTCCACACTGCAGGAGAGACAAACTCCAGTCGTAAATGGTGAATAAAAGGATATGGAGTAAATGCATGAGACAAAGTCTCTATAAATACATGACAAAAAACAAGCAAAGGAACAATGCATTGATTTGGAACATTTTCTCCACTTTACGAATAACGCATTGTCAGTTTTAACTTTTTGTAATCTTTAAATTTTTTATTTATTTCAAATGTCCTGACTACATGTTAGCTGGTATCCAAAAGAAATTATAATGTTTTTATATAGAAATAAAAAGAAAATATAAAGAAAAGCTTAAGAGAAAAAAAAAGACAAAAGGGTAAATAAATATTCAAAAAGTTATGCTTAATGAGTAAAGGGGATAAAAACGAAATAATGAAAACACAATTGTTTTCAAATATTAAACGTGCAAGAGAAATAAATTAAAAAACGTACAATGAAAGGATGAAGGGTAAAAGCACATCAGACAAAGTCTCTACAAATATAAGATATAACCAAGCAATATACCAACGCTTTCATTGATGTTCTTGTAGCCATATTGGGCCTTCAACAATGAGCTAGCTTTACTCATAATCCATAGTAAGTTCAAGACTGCCCCAAGCACCGATTTGAGCGGAATCCATTGCCAGATGTCGAGCGACGCTACATCCATATTTATGAGAATTTCTCATATGAATGCACTATCAAAATTCAACATTTGGCTTTCTTGCTTTGTAAAAAATAAACTATTTTTCTGGCCGTCTGTATATATATTGCCTACATCTCCCGATTTTGATTGCAAAGTTTTCTTACAAACAACTCGGTGAGTGCCCTGTGATCGTTTATATGTTTTATTGTCTATTCATTGGTCCCTTTGTCGGGCAATGGATGACAGTGTTTGTAAGAGTACTTCGCCCGATATGTTATGTTGACAACCCCGCATCCATAAAATATAGTGAAATAAAGGGGATGGATGTGGCGTTGACTTCAAGATGAAAAACAACAATCAAAGCGTTGTTCCATTTGCTTAATCTTACCACGTATTTATAGGGATTTTGTCCCATGTAAATTTACTCCATATCCCTTCATTTGTTTATTTACTAGTCATGGATGCTGGATCGTCAACAATCATAAATTAAACTGTCAACGTGTTCTTACTGTCACTGTTATCCGTCGCCCGACATAAAGCACAAGTATCCTAAGCTAGTGGACAATTACAACATATAGACAAACAAAGGGCGCTCATCAAGTAAATTGTAAAGAAGTTGGTATTATAAAATAATGAGATGTGGGCACTATAAACATACATTGGAAACATGTAATTATTTTTTTTCTGTTCTTTTAAAAGCGATTGCGATTTGTTTATGATAGTTAGATTTTGAGAGTGATGCTCTGATTTAGAGATATTTGACAAAAGTTAGTTTGTGTTAGAAGTATGGAACGATACTACAGGCCATGTTTCAACTATATGAAAAGTTAAACAGTCTAATGAACCATTCCCAAAATCTATAATGCACATTTAAGTAATTCATTAACAATAGATTAACCGATGTAAACTTTCGTTGCTCAGCCAAAGAGTCCCGGAAAACATCATTCACGAACTACCTTTCACTCACAATGGACATGTCGGCATTTCCTGGTAATATTAATATATAAATATACATTTTAAGATGCCGATTACTATCATACTGTATTTCAGAATGTAGTGTATACAGTGCTAACTATGAGATGAGAGCTGGGATGTATTTTTATCCACCATATCCTATAATGACCTGGTATCCAATGACTACAGGATCTCCGGCGAGTGTTACTGTATCATCATGTCTGCAGGACTGTTCACAAAGAGGGGATTTCATTTGCGTTGCAGCTTACCATAAACCTGGAATTTGTTTGCTTACTTGGGTTAGAGTAGAAGAAAACGTCTATGAATACAGCAAGTACTATCATAATGGTACAGAATATAACGAATTTATCAGGAAGTGTCAATAAAAATAACTAAATACACTTTGTTATAGGTAATTAGATATTGTAAACATTCTATAATGCATTGTATTGGTTGTTTTTATTTTGTAAGGCCTTAATATTATGTAATTTGTTTGGCCTAGTTATGTAACTTGTTTACAATAAACAATGGTCAAGGTTATTACACCTTAGAACATGTGGAATTTTCTAGAATTTAAATTAAGATTTTAACATCAAGAATATTCTAGAAGTTTTCCTTACATGATCATTTTAGTCACGTGATTATCAGTTGATTAGAATGTTCCATTTATATCTTGTGAATTATTTTTCTAGAAACAATAAATACATATATATATATATATATATATATATATATAAGGTAGCAGAAAAGGGTTAAGTCAGTCAGTTTAATAAGTTTATACAGGATTAATTAGTTTATACAGGATTATCACGCACATCTTTTGTATTGAAAATCGACATCAATTATTGTGAATATATTATCAACTATTTAATGAAGATTATAAGGAATATTCATATGTACATTTATTGGTGGACTTTAGTGAACTAATGATTTGGATGTTTACTTGGAATTCATTATTGTCAGATAAGTCATATATTGTGAAGATTGTAAAATTATTATTTTTCGTCTTATTAAAAGTTAATTTTGAGCGAATTTTGTTTTATTATTGCTGACTTCAATTTACAAAAATGTTTTGGTCATTTCTACCAAATAACAGAAATTGGAGGCTTTCGTCTGGGATTTTTGAAATTTTTTTAAAAAGGAATTATTATATTTTTGCTAAATATAATTTTTTTTCAAAGTCAGCAATAAAATTTTCTCAAAATGTCATTTTATCCAGAACAATTCATGTCTACGTCTCAGGTGGAGAATTTTGAGAAGCTAAAAAATGATGAGTTGATCATATTATGAAAACATTTGAAATTGAATGTCAAATCAGGAATGAGAAAATTTGAAATTCAATATGTGATTTCAAATTATTTGGTTGAAGAAGACGTTTTTTGATAAATCTGCTTTTGAGACTTTTGGCATTCAAACACCTGATTTGGAAATGAAAAAATAGAAATTCAAAAAGAATTAGAAAGAGAGCATATAAAATTAGAAATAGAGAGACAAGAAAGAGAAAGAAAATTAGAAATAGAGAGACAAGAAAGAGAAAGAAAATTAGAAATAGAGAGACAAGAAAGAGAAAGAAAATTAGAAATAGAGAAACAAGAAAGAGAAAGAAAATAAGAAATTGGACAGCAGGAAAAAGAAAGAGAGCTAAATTTTCAATTAGAACTGAAAAAAAACTAAAATTAGCTGAAAAGAATCAACACCTTTCTCAGAATTCTCAGAATTTTGATGTTGCAAAAACATTAGGTTGGTCCCTCCTTTTCAAGAAAAGGATGTTGACAATTTTTTTTCTGCATTTTGAGAAAATAGCTGAAAATTTAAAGTTGCCAACACATAATTGGTCAATGTTATTAAGTGTGTTAATTGGTAAGGCCAGGGAAATATACAATCAGTTGTCAATAGAACAGTCTTCAGATTATGACACTGTAAAGGAGTTAATTCTTAAAGCCTATGAACTGGTCCCTGAAGCTTACCGGCAAAAATTTAGAGATGCAGAAAGACAGAGTGATCAAACCTATGTAGAGTTTGCTAGAACAAAAGAGCAACTATTTGATCGTTGGTGTTCATCAAAGAAAATAAATAACAATCATGAGAAATTACGTCAGCTAGTTTGAATTGAAGAATTTAAAAGGTGTATAAGTACTGACATTAAAGCAATAAGTACTGACATTACGCAATAGGGGATATCGACAGGATATTCTGCACGTGTCCGTTAAATTAGCTTTGGGATCCAGTGACCTGAGGATTTTACACACATACTGGCCTCTCACTGATACTGCCGATGTCTACTGAAATACATGACGATTCTNTACTTACATTAAAACTTTTATTGATGAACAAAAAGCTGAAACTTTGGAAATTGCTGCACGTTTAGCTGATGATTTTTCACTGACACATAAAACACAATTTTTTAATAAACCACAGAATTTTTTCAGAAATCAAAATAATTCCACAAATTTTCACTCAAACCAACAAATGAAGTAAATAGTAGGCAACGTCCAGTAAATAGCTCGTTCAAGTCTTATCCCCCCTCACAGTCACAGAGACCATTTAAGTCGATTTCGTGTAATTATTGTAAGAAGGAAGGCCATTTGATATCTGACTGCTATAGGTTAAAGCAAAGGAAGGAAAGTGAAGTTAAACCCAGTGGTTTTGTTAAGTCGTCACAATGTTTGCCTCGTTTTGATACAGATGTACATAGTTCTTTTTCTGAGGTCAAGTCTGTTTCTGATCCTGTTAGTAAGGTCGAGGTAAAATCCCCATCTAGTCCCATTATGGAAATTTTTGTTTATATTCATTTTTTTTTAATGACAACATTTGTACAATCAAATATAACATTCAAGTAAATTTTACAGTTCAATTAGTTATAAATGTATTTACATGTAGTAACAATTATTACAACCAAATTAATATCATTACCATATATAAACAGTAGTACAAATTTTGTCATTTTTTTCAAATAAGAAGTTTTCAGTCTGAGAAAGAAGAGAAATAGAGAGAGCGAGAGAGAAAGAGAGAAAAAGAGAAAAGGGGAAGAATTGAGGGAAGAGAAAAATTAAGAAAATATGGAAGTTTTTAAGTCACATGATTGTTTAAGCATTATTGTAACAATAACTTTGAAATTCATTTGTGTGTGTTTCTTTTATTTATAATTCATGTGCTTTTTTTATATTGAGAAACAAAAAAAAATCCTGCAAAATAAATTTCTAAAAGGACAGAAAAGACCCGGTGATAATACTAATGAATCAGTTATTATCAAATATGATATGAAATTTTTCCCACTCTGTTTCAAATTTTTTCACTTTCTTGAGACAGCATTGCTGACAACTTTTTAGTCCGGTAAAGCTCTTTGATTGAGTTAATTAGTCCTGGGAGTAAATGAGTTTTCTTTAGGTATCTACAAGAATAAATATAGTATTTCAGTTTTAACAAAAGTAGATTTTGTACCTTACTATATCGTGAATTTGTAATACCAAAAAGAAGGATTTTTCGTTATAATTTGATTGAAATTAACATTTTCTGTCATCCAACTTTCTAGATTCTCAAGAAGTGCTTGAACTTGAACTTTTTGGCACTCTCATAATAGATGTGTCATAGTTTCTGGATAATTGTTGCGAAAGGAACATAAAGGGTTATTTATAAGTTTTATTTTTGTTAAGAAGGAGTTTGTTGTAAGAATAAAGTAGTTTATTTTGTATTGTAACCACTGTAGTCGTGAATTTCGTGTTATTTTGAAGGGCATTTTATAGATATAACTCATTTCTCCTTCATTTATATTGAACATTTACATTACCTTTCTTTTATTGGTTGGATGAGATGAATTTCTAATAAGTGTTCTATAAAGATCTTTTGAGCCTTTCATGTTTGTCAAGAAAAGAGAGATGTTTTGCGGTATGTATATTTTTGATAGATCTGTATTGTCTTTGTGAAACTTTTTGGCATATTTCTTTACACACTGAGTTAAGCCATAGTATTTCAAAAAAATGTTTTTTATTTTATATCTTTCTTGAAATTTTTCAAGAGTATATATTTTATCATTAATAATTTTCACCCCTTTTTCAAACCAGTTTTTATAAATATCCTTGTATTGTCTATTTTGATATTTTCATTATACCATAAAGGAGACATTAGATAATAATCCCAGTTTTTACTATGGTCATGACTGCTTATTAGAATATTTGGCCATGCATTCAAAACACTTTTCCAAAAAGGATTTTTACATTTTTAGAACATTCCTTTAAATAGTCTGACCCTGTTTCTGTCAAAAGATCAAAATCAATACCAAGTGACTTTGTAATATCTTTCAGGTTTTCATTAGATACAAGTCTTCGTACCCATACTGACTTTACAAAGGCATTTAAATCAATCATTTTTAACCCCCTTCATAAAAATCTTTTATTACAGTTTCTCTTTGAACGTATTCAGTTGGTTTTTGCCAAATAAAGTTGAAAAATGTACTGTTTAGAACTGAGATGAATTTATCATCTGGATTCGGTAAAGCTGAGAATTGATGTGTTAGTTTTGGTAAGACAAGAGTTTTAATTACCGTTATACGACCAATAGGAGTAAGATTCCTTTGCTCCAATTTCTCAAAAGTTTGTTTATCTCGTTCATTTTCTTTTCAAAATTTATTTTAATAATCTTTGACAATTCAGAATTGTACAGAAGTCTATTCCTAAGTAAGTAAAGTTATCTTTACCCAAGGACAAATTAAACGCAGGACATAAAATATTTTGGCTAAATCTCATACTTCCAATCCAGATTACTTGAGTTTTAGTAAAATTAATCTTTAAGCCTGAGATTTCTTTGAAGTATTCCAGTTCTTTCATTGTTTCTTTAAGAGATATTTCTGACCCGTCTTATATCACTGCAGTATCATCTGCAAACTGTGATAGTTTATTTTCAGATTTAACACTTTTTAATCCTCTTAGGTTTTTATTGTTTCTCAGTCATTTTGTTAAAATCTCAGCACAAAGAATAAATAAATAAGGAGATAAAGGATCCTCTTGACGGAACCCTCTTTGTATAGTGAAGAAATTAGATAAATCACCCCTTGATTTACAGCAAAAATGATGTTGGAATAAAAAAACTTCAACCCACTTTTGGATAGAATTCCCAAATTGAAATATTTAAGAACGTTTTGTAGGAATGACCAGGAAACTGAACCAAAATGCTTTTTCTAAGTCAATAAATAAGAGAAAGCCTGGGATATCTTTTTCTTCATTCATATGCATTATGTCATAGAGTAAACGTGTATTTTCTCCAATAAAACGTCCAATCACATATCCTGTTTGATATGGGTCTATAAATTTTCCAAAAACCTTTTTAAATACTGGTGATGTCGACCGCTATGGGATATCTGTTTCCCAGATGACAACAGATCTTTCCCTTTAAAGCTTAGTTGCTGTTTCCTCTAACGGATTTGACTTTACTACCGGATTTGACATGTTCAACACGGTGGGTGTCTCATAAGAAGCAGAAGATGCTAACTCTACCGGTGCACCTGATCTCACCCATGGTTTTTTATTGGGTCCGTGTTGTTCATCTTTGTGTGTGTGTGTCTTCATTTTTCTTTTCTGTGCCGTACCAATGTTGTGACTCTGTTTTTTTCCCTTTTTTGTTTCTGGTGTTGCCATTGTCATTGGATTGTTCGTTTTTGGATTGACGGTTCGTTTCTCACTTACTTTGCTATAACACCTGAAGCAATCTTATAAGATGTATTCAACAATGTTATAGGCCTCCAATTATCGAGGAACTTGCTGGGTTTATCTCCCTTTGGGAGACAGGTTGTTATACCTTGCCTCTGACTTATGGACAAAAGACCCTTTTCAAAACTACTGTTTATAGACCTTGTGAAAAAGATTCCTATTGATTTCCAAAACATTTCAAAGAATTCTGCAGTAAACCCAGAGGAACCTGGACTTTTATCGTTTTTCATATTCTTTAGAACCAATGAGGCTTCTTCTAATGTAATTGGGCCTTCGAGCATATCTGATTCTTCTTGTGTTAAAATGGGAACACTATAATTCTTTAAATTTTCAGATAAATTACTTAAAAGGCCAGATTGTTTTCTTTTTTCAGAATAGAGGTCTTGATCATAATTTTTGACTTCTTTGAGGATATCCCCTTGATCACTTAAGACATCACCATTATCTTTTTGAATTTTTGAATGATTTTACTAGTAAAATGTTTTTATTCAAGTGTACAAAATTTTTTTTTTTGGTTTTCCCCTTCAGTAATCCACTGTGCTTTTGAGCGCAGTATATTGCCTCTCAATTTTTTTTTGCCTTAAATCTTTTATTTCTCCCTTTTTATTTTCTAAATCAATTTCAGGACTAATTTCATTGTCTTCTAATCTGGATTTCTCATCAATTAACTTCTTTTCTAAGTTTATTTCTTAATTCTTTTTATATGAACTGTAGGCAATAGTTTAACCACGAATTTCCATTAATAAGATTTCTAAAAAAAGTTGGTCATCGATATTAAGTACCAATTCAGAATCGTTGATATCATTTATATCGATTTTATGGAGATTTTTAGAACCATTTATTAGTGATGGTTTTGTGTCGCTTTCGAGTGATTTTTGTAATTCTACCTCAATTCGAATTCCAAATGATACTGGAGCCTCTCAGTCTCTTTTGTTGGCGGAGACCCTGCCGTTTGATGATATATCTAGTACTGGTAGAACTGTTCTTATTAAAGGGGTAGACTCTAGTGGTTATACTGCTATTCTTCTCCGTAATTTTTATTTGTCTTCGGATATTGTTTCTGGACTTGTGACCTTAGGTATAAAGTCATCATTGCCCTTTGAAGGTGTACAACTTCTTCTTGGTAATGATTTAGCTAGGGATAAAGTTCAAAGAAATCCTATTGTGACAGAATAGCCTTAACTTCTTTTGATCAGGTTTCTGATTCTGCTGAACAGAAGTTTTCTGGGTTGTATCCTGCCTGTGCTATAAAAAACAAATGTTTGGAAGCTCAGAACGTTGATGAAAATAACACAGATGGTTTTGATTTGTCGGATACATTTATGAGTCAGCTTAGTGGTGTTGGTAACCATACAAGCAAGCCCTTGGAGTTTTCTGATAGTTCATTGGTTCAAGGTGATGGTTTTTCTAAGTCTACATTTAGCAATGAGCAACATAAAGACCCTGAAATTGCATGTCTTTTCAACAGGGCTGTTGATGAAAGTGACTCTTTGCAAGAACCTGTCACTTATTTTGATAATAAAGGGCTACGCCGAGCGCAGCATGATACGACCGCAGCATGTCGACCACTGAAATTTGAACAAGTGTAATTTAAAAGTGAATGTGGACACAGTTAAGAGCTTGACACAGTAACTTGACGGACACACTAAGTAGGTAGACATAGTAATTGTTGGACACAAACTAGAACGCAAAAAATCCGTCGAAATCAAATTAAAAAGAAAGATTTTACATATTTTGAAAATTTCGGCCCTTTTGACCCCTTATAGATCGGAAACCATAAAAGATACAAAAAATCTGTTGGAAAAATACTGAAAGCTTACAAAAAGAGGAATCTTTAGAAAAAAAATCCATCAAAATCCAATGAAAAATAAAAATTTAGGTAATATGCATATTTGCAATTTTGGCCCCGTCTGGCCCCTTATATCTCAAAAACAAAACAAATTATCAAAAATCTAATAAAAGCGCACATGTTAATTTTTCATAAGGAATCCTTTGAAAAAAACTGCATCAAAATCCGACAAGAAATAAAAAAAATAAAATTTTTGAGATTCCCCCCCTTTTGGGCCCCATTTATCTCATGAACGGTACATGCGAAATGAAATCCGTTGACATACTACTGATTGGAAAATTTCTCAGGAGCACACGGAAAGAAACCCCATCAAAATCTGATAAATAATAAAAATTCTACAGCCAAATACAAGAAAACACCCGATTTTCCCCTTTTTGGCCCCTTTTTAAAAACGGGAGGGGCCTTCAAGACTTCCTTTTGTGCCAAGGAACATTGTGTTTAAATTTCATAAGGATTGATCAACTTGAACTTAAGTTATTGACAAAAAACAAAAGTGTCTACAGACAACAACGCCGACGACGACGACGACGACAACGACGACGACAGCACCATACCATTATACGACCTCAAATTTTTTGCGTTCGTATAAAAATGGTATTCTTATGCGTAAATGGAGACCTTCTGATGTATCTGCTGATGCAGAATGGGCAGTTAAGTATCAAATTGTAGTACCAAAGATGTATAGATCTGAGATATTAAGCATGGCCCATGATACTCCCTTGTCAGGACACTTAGGTATTAATAAGACTTACAGCAAAATTTTAAATTATTTTTATTGGCCTAATCTTAGAAAAAGATGTCTCCAATTACTGCAAGTCTTGTCATACATGTCAGTTAGTAGGGAAACCAAACCAGCTTATTCCAAAAGCACCTCTTCAGTCAATACCTGCCTTTGAGCAGCCTTTAAGTAGAATGTATTAATAGATTGTGTAGGTCCTTTACCAAAAACTAAATCTGGTAACCAGTACATGTTAACAATTATGTGTGCGTCCAAAAGGTTCCCTGAAGCTATTCCTTTAAGAAATATAAAGACTAAAACTACAGTTAGGGCTTTAACTAAATTTTTTACTTTGTTTGGCCTACCTTAATCAATTCAATAAGATCAAGGTTCAAATATTATGTTAGGTATTTTCCAGTAAGTAATGTATGAATCAGGCATTAAACAGTACCGATCATCTGCATATCACCCTGAAAGTCGAGGCGCCTTAGAACAATTTCATCAAACCTTAAAAAATATGCTGCGGACCTATTGTTTTGACACAGAGAAAGATTGGGATGAAGGAATTTCTTTTCTTTTATTTGCTGTAAGAGAAGCAGTCCAGGAATCATTAGGTTTTAGCCCATTTGAATTAGTTTTTGGACATACAGTTAGGGGCCCACTCAAACTTTTAAGTGAGAAAATTTTATCTGATAAATAAGACCATTTGAATCTCCTTGATTACGTTTCAGACTTTCGCGCTAAACTTGTAAAAGCTTGTGAAATAGCCAATAAAACATTTAAATCTAGTCAAGAATCTATGAAAGCTAAGTATGATCAAAATTCTGTAAAACATTATTTTGACCCTGGTGATAAAATACTTGTATTACTTCCTGTTCATGGGAAGCCACTTGAAACCAGATATTTTGGTCCATATATTGTTGAAAAGAAAAGCAGGGGTTTAAATTATTTCAAAACACCTGACAGACGTAGACATGATAGGTGGTGTCATGTACACATGATAAAACCTTATATAGATAGAAATGGCACAAATATTGTACATTCTGTAAATACAGTTAGTATTGACCCTGACAATTCTGAAAATGACTTTTGTGAAAAGATTGATTCGCCATCTATCTCACCGAAACTGGAAAATTCACAGATTCTACAAGATTTGGATTCAAAACTTCAACATTTACCAACGATTCAAAAGCAACAGTTAAAGCAGTTATTCCATGATTTTAAACATTTGTTTCCGGACATTCTGACACGAACTGATAATATATTTCATGACGCTGATGTTGGTGATTCAGTACCTATTAAGCAGCATCCATATCTACTGAATCCGATCAAAAAAAAGTACCTGCATAATGAAATTCAGTATTTGTTAAAAGCAAAAGCAATTGGAGCTCGCCTTGTATTCCAGTGCCAAAACCTGATGGAACTTATCGTATGTGTACGGACTATAGAAAACTAAACAGTGTTACAAAAACTGACTCATTTCCAATTCCACGTATTGTTGACTGTATTGATAAAATTGGAAATGCTAAATACATAACAAAAATTGACTAGTTGAAAGGATTTTATCAAGTTCCTCTTACAGAGCATGCAAAAGAACTTTCCGCTTTTGTTACACCCGATGGACTATTCCAATACAAAGTGATGGCTTTTTGGCATGAAAAATTCGCCGGCAACTTTTCAGCGTCTCATCAACAGTGTTTTTTTCTGGAATTGACACTTGTGAAGCATACATTGATGGCATTCTTATATAAAGTGACACTTCGGAAGAACATCTTCAGATACTTCGAACTTTTTTCGACCGTTTGAGCAGTGCTATGTTAACAGTCAACATCTCCAAGAGTGAATTTGGATGTGCTTATGTAAATTATTTGGGACATATTGTAGGTCAGGGTCAGATAAAACCAATTGATGCTAAAATTAGTGCTAATTCTAGTTTTCCTAAACTTGAAAATAAGAAACAATTGATGCGTTTTCTGGGAATGGCTGGATATTATAGAATATTTTGTCGAAACTCCTCTTCAATTAGGGAGCCTTTGACTAAATTATTGAGAAAAAATTAAAGTTCATTTGGTCTAAAAGTTGTAATGAGGAATTTGAAAAACTAAAAGCCATCCTAGAAAGTGCGTCAGTTTTAGCAACACCCAATTTTGATTGTCTTTTTAAATTAGCAGTAGTTGCAAGTGATGTTGCTGCTTGTGGTGTTTTATTACAAGAAGGTAAAGATGGTATAGACCATCCAATTTGTTATTTTTCTTGAAAATTGTGCAAACACCAGAGAAATTACTTCACCATTGAAAAAGAATGTCTCTGATTTTGGCTTAACAACATTTTGAAATTTATGTTACAGCTTCAATTCAGCTTATTATTGTATATACTGATCATAACCCACTTAGATTTATTTATAACATGAAGGATAAAAATCAAAGACTTTTGAGGTGGAGTTTGACTTTGCAAAATTTTAATCTAGACATAAGATGCATTAAAGGAAAAGACAATCTCATTTCAGATGCATTGTCAAGAGTTTAATTTTTACATGACTCCTCATTGTAAATAGATTTGTATGCTATTAAATGTTTTCATTGCATTCAAGCATTTTCTTTTC
Organism: Modiolus philippinarum; assembly: GCA_002080025.1. NCBI lineage: Eukaryota > Metazoa > Mollusca > Bivalvia > Mytilida > Modiolidae > Modiolus > Modiolus philippinarum. The sequence continues at coordinate 188,561 of MJUU01059880.1, read as the reverse complement.
GGGGGAGGTGTTATAGGTAATTGAATATTGTAAACATTCTATAATGCATTGTATTGATTGTTTTCATTTTGTAAGGCCTTAATATTATGTAATTTGTTTGGCCTAGTTATGTAACTTGTTTACAATAAACAATGGTCAAGGTTATTACACCTTAGAGCATGTGGAATTTTCTAGAGTATAAATTATTTCCTTACATAATTATTCTAGTCATGTGATTATCAGTTGATTGGAATGTTCCAGTTATATCTTGTGAATGGTTTTTCTAAAAAATAATAAATGTATATATATATATATATATATATATACCTTATATATATATAAGGTAGCAGAAAGGGTTAAGTCAGTCAGTTTAATAAATTTATACGAGATTAATTAGTTAATACAGGATTATCAGGCACATCTTTTGTATTGGAAATCGACATCAATTATTGTGAATCTATTATCAACTATTTAGTGAGGATTAAGGAATATTCATCTGGACATTTATTAGTGGACTTTAGTGAACTAATAATTTTGATATTTACTTGGACTTCATTATTGTCAGATAAGCCATATATTGTGTACTTAAGTTGTAAAATTATTATTTTTCGTCGTATTGAAAGTTAATTTTGAGCCAATTTTGTTTTATTATTGCTGACTTCAATTTACAATAATTTATTGGTCATTTCTACTATATGACACTTTTGTTCTGCGAATAACTGTGAAGATCTTCTCTGGCGATGATAATGTTACTACCAGCTTCAACAATCTTTTTGAAACTCACCAGGATGTCATTTCCAGTTATGAAAATAACTTTTTAAGCTGAAATTCAAAGTCCTAATTCAGGAAAATGTATAGTTGTTCCGTACTTTATTTTGTTGCTATGGACACAAAATCATTTCCAGTTTTCAAAAAAAAAATCCCTATTATGTTAAATAAAACATACCAAACTGAAATATGCATTGTTGCTTATGGACTTTTATGACAAATGACGTTGTTGCTAGGGACTTTGATCTTTGACTTTGATCTCATTTTGTGGGATATTATGTGGCGAACATTCTTTTTTTTCTTTGTTTTTAACGTTTCTTTGTACCTGTAATGGTTTTTCAGGTACAATCAATAAAACCAGAAATCGGTCCTCGAAAAATGATTTTTGGGTCATGGGTCTAAAGCCAAAGGTCCTGAAATGTTGCGCCCAATATACCTTATGTAGCCCTCAAGGAGAAAACCATTTTTCCAATTCAATTGATAGGCTTACTCTTGCCATTTTGGAGATTTTACTTTAAAAAATATCAAAATTTGGCTATGCTCTTGACCTTTGAACTTAGGCTAAAATAGATTGATTGATATGGGGTTTAACGTCACTTTCAGCAGTATTTCAGCTATGTAATGGCGGTCAGATTTAGTGATCGAGGAAGCCGGAGTGCCCGGAGAGAACCACCGACCTTGGGCAGGTAACGGAAATACCTTATCACTTACGATTGTACAGAGTGGGGTGCGAACTCACACAGATGTGGTGATAGACTACAGTGGTTGTATAGGTAGTAAAATTGCCTTAACCACTCGGCCACCAAGGCCAAAGGTTCAAATTGAAGGGTCTTCTTACTGATTAATTTGATATTTTACTCGACCATACTATCCATACTATCTGTAACAGTTTAAAAATTATACAGGTACGTAGAAAATAACTGCTAAAGGGCAGTAACACTTTGGGGAGTCATCGGAGAACTTCGGTCCAGATAAAACAAATGTGACCCTTGACATGTTGAAAACTTTTGCTGATATACTTTTCAGTCATTTATTACGGTTTCTGAGTTTATCTGTTAACAAGGTCAAAGGTCAATTGAAACTTTATTTGCGCTGATCACTTTGAATATATTTGTTTACTGTCATATATTTCTGTAAAAGTGTATAGTTATTCGTGAAAAACTGATGTATTTATTATTCAAAAGTGGGTCGTCACAGAGTTTGATATATTTATATGAATTAAATATAAGATAGATTTTTTTCTCATTCTTTTGTATTTAACAAATATACGTTGAGCTGAAAAAATCTATAAGTCACCATTTAATTAAGAGAGATAGTAGACAATAATTAAGGGAAAAGGGAGATACATGTGTAATTCGCTGAAAAGTGAATGATATAAATTTGCTAATTTATTATGACGTCACAATGAAAAGTCAGAGAAAAGAACATTGCCACTCGAAAATCGAGTCAAATCTACACATGCGACTCGAATTATATAATATGCACAAATCAAATGCGCCTTGTATGAATGCAGATCTACCTTAGACATCAGACCTCAGTTAATTTCCCTTCTTCGTGGTTTACGAAAATAGTTCTAGATAGATATATTTTTTAATGATTTTTTTCTGTTATTTATGTAAAAAAGCTTGATATTTTTCGTGTCAAATGAAGTCCAGCTGTCCTTTTCACAAATTAAAATCTTACAAAAAATTAGTCGTAAGTCTTTAACATTTCATATTGACTTTCGATTAAAATTTGTGGTTAGAGTTTTTGCGAAATGGGGCTTTTGAACATCATTATAAACACCAGATTTATTAGATTTTCTTGAAAGAAAGTTGCGGAAGTAAAAATTCAAAGGTTAAATTTTGTGTTCATTTTTGAGATTTTGGTCACTGATCATACCAAATGAATGTTTATGATGTTGTCACTGAAAAAAAACTTCGATGGTTTTTTCTGATTTTGTAATAATGATGTTTCTCATGTGACATCATATATTATGTGGTTGGAGTGCCATTTAATTAATGCCGGTGCGATTTGTTAATAGTTATGTCTTTATCTTTACAAAGAAAACAATTGTGGTCTTAGGCCTATGATGATTTGATCATTTGAAAATAAGAAGCTAAAATGTTTTTTTATATTGCCTTTATATGAGAAATTTTAAAATGAAACAAGTACACAAAAACCGGAGATTTACAGAAAGCGTACATATCAAGCAAGTGGTGCCGACTACAATAATCAACCGATAAACTCCTTCGTAAATGAAACTGAAAATAAAGGGATAAGAATGGGACAAAATCGCTACAACTACATAGATTAAACGAATTGAGTTACCTTTTATTATTGTTCTTCATCTGAAAGTCACCATGAAACCTTCAACAATGAGCAGCCACTCATGACTCAGCAAGACAATTGCTAGCACTTGTGTGAGCTGAATTCATTTCTAGATGTTGAACAAAGCCACACCAATGCCTTTCAATCCACAGATGCGGGATCGTCAACAAACATCAATACTAGTATATCGGGAAAAGTACTATTACAAACACTTTTATTCCAACTCAAAATTAAAACATTACAATTTAAGAAATATTGCAATAATCTTTATAATAATAATAAATTAAAACGATGTGAATAAAAAATCAAACTTATAAGAACGCATATATGTTGTTTGATATTCAAAAAATGAATCTCAAACAACGGCAGTAGAATACCGAAGGAACAAAGGAGTGAAATTTACAAAAATCGAAGTCCAAAGACACGCCCAGAACGAGACCACAGAAAACAATGACGTTAGACAGATACAAAGCACAGAAATAGAAATTACAACGTTCAAAACAAAGGCACTCACAGTGTGAACTCCAGTGAAACTGAGCGTGACATCAGGTGCTCCGGAAGAGTAAGCATGTCCTGCTCTGTTAACAGCACCCGTTAAAATCTCAAATGGTGTATTATAAATGAAAACTAACTTATACTTGGAACTCTTTTTTGCGGGTCAGTTCAGATTAGACAATGTACTGATATACATCTGAACTGGTTTAATTTTTCAGATGTTTTGAAATAGATGCATAAATTTTGAAGCCTGTATTCTGTCTATGCTCTTTGGTCCAAACTTTATACTACATGTATTTCATCGATTTGATTAAGCTTAAATTAATCCTTCGTCAACCGGACAAGCGCTTCCCACTAAGCATATTTAATGTTGAATTGAATACATCGGAAAAAGCATAACAAAGCAAAAATGGGGAAAGATAAATTCCAAAATCCTGAATCCAAAATCATGGCAATTCATGTTTAACACGGTTCAAGATAGCATTGCAAGACAAAACAAGAAAAAATGAAGAAGAATGCTACAAAACTAAAGCACTAGCAGTGTGAAGACCTAAAAATATTGAGGTATCATCAGGTGCTCCACGCGTGGCAAATGAAGTGAACCAAACAAAAGTTGGAAACCAATTTTTGCGAAATACGGGAAATGACAAAATAGTTGTTATTATTATTATTTTTTATATTTGTCACATTAAATCAGGTTATTTTAATAAGCACCAAGTAGGAGGCTTAGCAGTGGAAGTTGAAGGAAAAGAATTTTAAGCGTATTTAGAGGGTACCTTAAAAAAGAACCATTTCGCATATAATCAATTACTGACAAATTTGGAACTATTCCATAAATTTTATATCCTTGAAGTGATATAATTACAAAGAATAAATTTGTAATTTGTCTATCGTCTCTTTGAAAATAAAAAAAAAAGAAACTATTCACCGCGAATCAAAAGTGTACCCTGGAGACTCCGCTGTTAATCAACTCCTTTATATTACTAATGAATTCGGTAGGGAAAGAAATAAGGGTAATTTTTTGTCACATTAGTAGGGCTTTTGACAAGGTTTGGCAAAGGGGGCTACTGGTTAAACTAAAATCAATTGGAATTAATTGAACTTTACTTGCCTGGGTAAAAAATTACTTGTCTGACAGAAAACAGCGAGTAGTGATTAACAACCATTGTTCTTCTTGGGAAAACATTACGACAGGCGTATTCTTGGACCTCTCTTGTTAATTATCTACATAAATGATATAGTTTCTGATATCCAGTCCCGTATTAAGCTATTTGCAGATGACCCCAGCCTGTATCTTATTGAAGACGACCCTATTTTATCCGCTGATACCCTGATATCCTAAGTGAGATCTCGTGATAAATGAACACGTGGTGCCTCATTCTCAAAGTTGATCTCGAGAGTGCTGGACGTATCTTGGATAAAGCTCAATCAAAGGTATCAATTTATTTATTTCTGAACCGTGGTGGCTTTTTAATGTTTGAACCGTGGTGGTTCTTAAGCCGTGGAGGCTTTTTAAGGAGATTGATCTCTTTTGTGCCACTGTGCATTTACAAAGAAAACACTACAATGTTTACTTCTGTCATGTTATTTCTACAGTAATGAAGATTTATGCTATTTTCATTGATTAACAAGAAAAGATATTTAATTTAGTACATCCTTTAATTTGGAGAAACTGAAAATATTGTTTATTTATGACAAAATGTTAGGAACTTTTTTCTGTAGTGTAGTGAAGAATTTTTTGAACCGATTCGCCACCTTAGAATTGCTTAAGAATATCAATCCTGTTTATTGTATCTTATCTGTAGTGTGTAACACATACATATGCAACACATTACTAGCTGTGAGTGTTACTCATGTGTACAGGTGAATTATAAAATCAATATCCTCTTCAGTGCAAGCTGCACTTTGATTAATTTTAATTTTTGAACTTTGGCGGTTCTTATGCCGTGGGTGTTTTTTTAATTTTTGAACCGTGGTGGTTCTAAAGCCGTGGTGGCTTCTTAATTTTTAATTTTTGAACCGTTGTAGTTCTTAGCCGTGGTGGCTTTTTAATTTTATTGAACAAAGGCGGTTCTTAGCCGTGGTGACATTTGTAAATTTGAATTGAATAATGGTGTTTCTTATAGCCATGGTGGCTTTTGAAATTGAACTGTTTTGGGTTCGGCTTAGTCATGGTGTTTCGGTATAAAAAATTTAAGGACAGTGTTGTTTTTTGTATACCGGGCTTCAATTTTTGTATTATTTAGCATATCTTTTTTCACGTTACCTTATTTCATTTTGGAGGGAGGTTTCGGGAAAAGATATTTTGGTTTCTCTTGATTACTTGAGGTATTAGTCCTTATGGGAAAATGTATATATAAATTGTAGTGTTTTGGACTATAAGGAACACAGTCAGTGAACACAGTGAAGGAATATTTCTGTTTTCGTTGACATGTAATGAACCTTTTAAATTATTTTGTTTTTAAATATGTAGATGAAAGTTTTATTTCCTGCACTCTTTCTGAGGGACATTAATGGTAAAAACATACAGAAGTACGTATCTTATCGTTTTACGATGCTCAAATTAATGGTTTGTTTACAAAGGTGATAAAACAAGTGTGGGGTTGAAAACAGTTTCATTCATCTAAAGCGTGACTTCCATACACATATAGTAATTTGATATCCATGAGAAGTTATGCTTGACGCTTACTCTAAAATATGGCCTGGCCTCTGTAGCCTGACTTGGCTTCAAATTTGGCTTGGCCTCAAAATTGGCCTGGCCTATAGCTTCATTTCTGGCTTGGCCTCAAATGTGGCCTGGCATCAAATTTGGCTTGGCCTGAAATTTGGCTTGGCCTCATATCTAGCCTGGCCTGAATTATTGCTTGGCCTCAAAATTGGCATCGCCTTAAATTTGGTTTGGATTTAGGCTTAGTCAATATTTGGTCTGAAAATTTTTTTCCAGATTTACCAGCACAGCAGCTCCTCTTGGACTTTGTCATTTTAGCATATTGTAGGTTTAAAGGTATGCCTCCATTATCCGCACCTCCTCCTAAACCGCTTGGCACTTTTCAACCAAACTTGCAAACTTGCAGGAATGCTTCAATACAATCTAAGCTGTATGACAAACGTGATGATTTTAACTTCCCAATTGTGAACTTTCCCTTTCTGAGCAGCAATATACCTTCCTCTCCAGCCTATGGTGTGTATATTTCACAGTTGATTCGTTACTGTCGGGCATGCAGTTTATACAGTGACTTTTTAGTTAGAGCAAAAACACTGTCCCAAAAGCTGCTTAGTCAGGGATTTATTCAGCCTTTGTTACTTTCATCCCTTCAGAAATTCTATGGCCGTCACCATGACATCATTGACAGATATGACGTGTCTGTGTCCCAAATGAAAACGGACATTTTCAGCTAGATTTCACGTCTTCACGGATTTGAGAGAATCGGATTTGACTCAACCCTGGATTGACTCACTGATAGTGTGACGGGTACCGCTAGCGGAGCAGGACATGCTTACCCTTCCGGAGCGCCTGATGTCACTCCCGGTTTTCATGGGAGTTCACACTATGAGTGCCTCAGTTCTTAATGTTATCTTTTTATTTCCGTGCATTGTAGCTGTCTCGTGTCCTTGTTTTGTCTTTGTTTTTATCTGTTACCGTTTTTGCCATGTCTTTGGACTTCGAGTTATGTAGTCATCGCTTCCCTTGTTCCTTCGGTATTCTACTGCCGTTGTTGCAATGAAAGTAGAACATTAGAATGCTATGTTCATATATATGTATAGACAGACATATTTTGGGGACTTTTAAGTTTAATTTTGTTTGGGTAGGGGTAAGATTTTCTTTATTTAGAGTCGCATTGAACACTCCTTGTTTTTCTAAGCAGTGTTTTAAGATAACTTTTGTATCGGTTAAAACAATAAACTGGCATATCTGCATTTAAATCCTCCAGATTTGCCACATCTAATGATTTAAAAGTGAATTTTGAACAAATCTGAAATGCTAAAAATTCCCATTTTTCATCAATATTGGACCAAATATTTAGTTTAAGCTGACAAGTAGGATTTAAAATACCAAATCATGATATAATTCATGCAACCTTGCTATATGCAATGCAGATTTTGCGCGCGATGGTTTTTTTTATCCCAATATAGACAAAAAATCGATAATTTCTGTGAAAATTTGTTGGGGTAGGGGTAAGATTTTTGTTATTTAGAGTCACATTAAACACTCCTTGTTTTTCTAAACAATGTTTTAAGACAACTAGAGTATCGCTTAGAACAATTACTTTGCATATCTGCAGATATATTCTATAGATTTGAAATATATTGCGATTTAACATTGAACTGTTGAAAATTCCCATTTTCATTAATTTTTGGAGAAATATTGAGTTTTTGTTGACCAATCTTGTTAAAATACCAAATCATGATGTAACTCATGCAACATTGTCAATTATAGCACACGTTTTCCGTGTTCTTGTTATTTTTATGCGAACATAGACCAAAACTTGACAATTTCAGGGAAAATTTGTTGGGGTAGGGCTAAGATTTTCGGTATTTAGAGTCACATTTAACACTCCTTGTTTTTCTAAGCAATGTTTTAAGACAAGTAATGTATCGCTTAGAAAATAAAATTGGCATATCTGCAGATATATTCTATATATTTGACATATATTGCGATTTAAGAGTGAACTATGGACAAATCTGAAATGTTGAAAATTCCCAATTTTTATCAGTTTGGGGAGAAATATTGAGTTTTAATCCACCAATGGCTGTTTAAATACCAAATCATGGTGTAATGCATGCTACATTGTCATATACAACACACATTTTACGTGTAATGGTTATTTTTATGCGAACATGAAAAAAATCGACAATTTTAGGGAAAATTGGTGGGGTAGAGGTAAGATTTTCGGTATTCAGAGTCACATTAAACACTCATTGGTTTTCTAAACAATGTTTTAAGACAACTAATGTGTCGCTTGGAACAATTAAATGGCATATCTGTAGATATATCCTCTAGATTTGGCATATATAACGATTTAACAGTGAACATTGGACAATTCTAAAATGTTAAAAATTCCCATTTTTCTTCAATTTTGGGCAAAGTATTGAGTTATATTCAACAAATTGCTGTTAAAAAACCCAATCATAATGCTATTCATGGACATTGTTATACACAACACACATTATGCGTGTTCTGGTTATTTTTATGCGAAAATAGACAAAAAATTGACAATTTTAGAGTACATTTATTGGGGTAGGGGTAAGTTTTATTGATGTATGATGTTTATATTACATAAAAGCGGCCATTTTTTGTAATGGCTGTAAAGCAAATATGATAAGCTTTCATTTGATACCTATTTTAAATGATATTTGTTTACTTAAAAGTAATATTAGGCAAAAGAAAGACAAAACTTATTCAAAAACCAAATTATTCAAAGGTCCATGTATTTGGTCTATTTGAAAATAAAATTTTGGTCATTTAAAACATGTTGAAAAATCCGATTGTGTATATATATGTTCTAATTTCTTTAAAACACATTTTAGTAATACAAAACAAAAGAACTCAACTAATTGGACTTGTTTTGATATGATTTCAGCACTTGAATTTTTACTTGACAATATATTCATTAGTTTCGGTAATAGTATTTATCGCCAGGTCATAGGAATTCCTATGGGTACCAATTGTGCATCACTTATAGCGGACCTCTTTTTGTACTGTTACGAATCTCAGTTTATGACCAACATCAACAAAGACCCATCTAAACAGCACTTAACTGAAAAGTTAAACAACACTTTCCGATATTTGGATGATATTTTAACTTTAAATAATGACGACTTCAATACGTATTATAAGGACATCTATCCTAAAGAACTGACTTTGAGTAAAAGCCAATTCTAATAAACATCATTGTCCGTTCTTAGACATCAATTTTGATACAACGAATGGTAAATTAGATACTAAAATTTATGATAAAAGGGACGATATTTCTTTTCCCATAGTTAATTATCCATTTCTTGATGGCGATGTTCCATTAGCGCCAGCATATGGTGTTTACATATCTCAGCTTGTTCGATTTGCTCGAGTATGTAATAACGTTTGCAATTTTAATGAACGGTATCTTTTCATAAATGAAAAACTATTACATCAGGGTTTTCGTTATC
>MJUU01059880.1:161074-172554 GCA_002080025.1 Modiolus philippinarum | reverse complement strand
AGCCGGACGAACTGTGTACCCTCTATTAGAAATTGCAAAAACGACTAAGTTCAACAACATATATTTCTGGGAAAAATGAATCTTGTTCGAGCAGGTGTAATTGTGGAGATTGGCGAAAACTTGTTTAATCACAAGTCCAACCGTAGCAATCAACAACAGAAATAACTAGAGAATGACATGCTCCCGCGCAAGGTACCAATTTAAAAGTGGTTTGTTAGTAATGATGTTTGTGTCTGTAAGACACATATGATGCCCCTGCAAACTATATTTTGGCTGTGTATCCTCTGTGTCAAAATCCCCCCCCCCCAAAAAAANAAAATAATAAAATCAAAATCAATATCAAAATCAATACCAAAAGGCACATTTACAATACATGCAAAAATAATCTGTGCAATAAAAACTTCCTACCATAGAAACTGTAGGAGAAACAGCCCGGAGATAATGTGTACCCTCAATGAGAAAATCGCAAAAACGACTAAGTTCAACATTGTATATTTTTTGCAAAATGGAACAATATCAAAATAAATACCAAAAGGCACATCTACAATATATGCCTAAATGATCTGTAAAATAAAAACCTCCTACCACAAAAACTGTAGGAGAAACAACCAGGACAAACTGTGTACCCTCTATGAGAAAATCGCAAAAAAACGACTACGTTAACAATGTATATTTTTCGGAAAAATTAACCAATATCCAAGTCAATACCAAAAGGCACATCTACAATATATGCCTAAATGATCTGTAAAATAAAAACCTCCTACCATAAAAACTGTAGGAGAAACAACAAAGACAAACTGTGTACCCTCTAAGAGAAAATCGGAAAAACGACTAACTTCAATGTATATTTTTCGAAAAAATGGATCAATATCAAGATCTACAATTTATGCCCAAATGATCTGTAAAATAAAGACTTCCTAACTTAAAAACTAAAGGAGGAACAGCTCGGACGAACTATGTACCCCCCCTCCTGCAGATGGACAGACAAACGGACGGACGGGGTAAAATAAATGCAACTGCCCCCGACCTATCGTCATAAAAATTATTATTTAGACTAGCAGATACTTTGCACAAGTCAGCTGCTCCACTCAAGCCCATTATTCAAAAGTAGTTTTACCAGGTACCAATTTTAATTCCTATCAGTTGAATACAACATTCAGGCAAAACTTATAATTAACCTCGAGCATGGCATTGTGGATCACAATGCAAATAAAGAAGTCGACACGCAAACTATTGAGTCATATATTGGGCTAAGTCAAAGTGCAAGCTCAAAGAAATGAAAGGGTTTTTTCGTCATTGCTTCCAAGTTACCTAGACGCCAGGATGAAGGTTGACCGGTTTGGCAGTACCTGAGATCAGATTTTTGAAAAAAAAATATAGCACATATTACAGAGCAGAACAAGGTAAATTTAGAGAAAAACTAGTACTTTTTAATAAATGGTCCATTTCAGGGCCACAAACATATTTAAAAAAACAATCTAAGTTGTTGTTATGTCAATTCTTAGAGTCTGTTAAATACAAAATATATAAAAATAATATTTTATCCAAGCATTAATTTTGTCACAGGTGTCTGTCATTTTTTCTTGGACTTATATATTGACTAGTAGTTCCAATTTTGTAATTTTAATACTGTAACACTTCAATTCTGAACAACAATTCATAAATAAATTGTTCAGTTAATAAGCATTATTTAAAATTGTTACAATCCTGGAATTTGGAATAAATTTTTGTTTTTGAATTTTTGACAGAATATTGTGGTATTGTATTCCAGAATTGCGATCGCCAACTACAGGAGATTCAAAATTTCGATATTAACATGTTCGCTAATGCTCGCCTGTTGAAAATCGAAATTTTACAATCTTAAATACTTTAATCTCAATCCTATCCGGAGGACAAACTATATATCTCTCTAATTATACTAATCAACAGAAGAAACGATAGAAGAATTAAGAGCTGATCGAGAAACTATACGGGACAAATACAGTTCATTAAATTATTATTAAGGTATTTCCCGTTTCCGACGGAAAGACCTTTCTGTATTTCTTCCGTTTATTATAATTATTATTATTCTTTTTTTTCCGCGCCAGTTTTTTACTTTGCCAAAAACAGTTCGCGACATATCATTTTGATACTTTATACCATAAACCAATTAGCGAAAAGCTATTTCGAAATGAGGGCCATGACCGAAAACTTTTTTCATTACGGAGAAAAAAAATTACGAAAACATTGTGTTGCAAAAATACTCCTCTCATAAAGATCTACATTTCTGGTTGGTCAAAAAAAAATTTTCGTCCGCCATTTTCAAAATGGCCGCCATTCGAAATTTTGTTATCGCGATATCTCGGAAACGATAAAAAAATTATGAAAACATTGTGTTGCAAAAATACTCCTCTCTTAAGATCGACATTTCTGGTCAAAAAAAAAAAATCCGCCATTTTCAAAATGGCCGCCATTCGAAATTTTTTTATTGCTATATCTTGTAAATGATAAAAAATCTATGAAAACATTTTGTTGCAAAAATACTCCTCTCATCGAGATCTTCATTTGATCCAATTAAACGAAAACTCTGCAAGGAATTGGTTTTGATTTGTAGTCCAACAGAGTATATGGTTTAGATTAGAATAGAATTCTTTATAGATTTAGATAACGGCAATGTAACGATGTTTATTGCACTTTGATTGACAGGTGGAAATTAAATGATTACGGCTACGTGCCGGTGGTCACGTACGCATATATCCGAGAGTAAGTAAGAATAAAGGTCGATAGGTGAAACTCTGCACGGGACTAGATATTCCAAAGTTTGATGTTGTTGACTTGTCACAGCCTCTCAAACTAGTGGATACAAGTACCGTGTTGGAGCAATGAAATAGATATAGTACAAGGGTTTATAAGCATTTGGCTTATAAACTAGATCTATAGTCATAGAGACTATAGACAAATATATATATATATTAAAAGGTAAGGGTGTATAAGCATCGGACTAATAAACTAGGTCTATAATCATTAAGATTATAGATACAAAAAGAGATATATCTACATAGGGATAAAAGGATATAAGACACAAAGTGTGAAATTAGAAGACAAAGGTTTATAAGGGTTGCGCTTATAAACATTGTTCTTATAAGAAAGTTTGGTTATTATAAGTAGTATAGTTGTGTAGTATTGGTTAGGGATAAGTTGTTTTGGGTACAGGTTTATAAACAATGCGTTTATAGACTATTGATTATAAGCAGTGAGCTAATAGCCGACATAGAAACAGAGTATTTTTACATATAGACAGAGAAAATTTAGTAAGAAGCTTATATATATATACATGTATATATAATTTCAAAGTAGATAGATATATTATTCTTAGATACAATGTTTGTTGTATATATTAGCGTTGATATCGAGACGTTAATATATACCGATTGGCTCTTTTGATTCCTGAGTGTAATCAGGTAACGAACTCAAAATACATAATGACCGCTCGGTAGACCTGCTGCACATTACAATGCGGTAAAGATTTCAAAAATTGATAAACACGTTTAAGAAGTTTTATAGAAGATATGACCATTTGATATCTTAATATGGCCCGACTTGCAAATAGCTTATTACTAACTTAAAGGCATTTTCACACCTGTTTTTACGGCGATGTTGTTTAAAATTGTTTGAAATTGAGTAGATTTAGTTATATTGAGTAATTGTACATATATATGAGGCTGTATTATAGGGTTATAGAATGGGATTTTTCACATTGGTCCTGTATTATGTCCAAGGACAGTCGTATTGGGCCGAGGACAGCCGATTTGGACCGAGGCTGTCCTCGGTCCAATACGACTGTCTTTGGACATAATGCAGGACTAATGCGAAAAATAACATTCTATGACGGCTTTATTAAATAGTTATGTAAAACTATATGCTATCCATTCAATGGCTGCAAAATGGGCGAAGGACTTGTCAGTTAATTTTTATGTTTACTTTCCCTTAATTTTTTATTTTATTTTTCATTTATTTCTGGTATGGGAAACAGTCTCCAACATTTATAAATTTGACTTGTGACTGCGTTTATCATGTATGACAACATTGGTAAACATTGAGATGTCCGCCAACCACGCAAATGTCATGATTCAGGTTCAATTCAGTAAGGGTTGGTCACCTGAAAAAACATTTTCTTTTCTGATCTTCGTACCATATTTTGTGTTGAAATCTGATTGTTAACATGTTTGAATACTTTGATGTTTCACATTAAAAATCACTGAACTATCAAAATTTTTTTCAGAATGTTAACAAACCAGCGTTGTCATCGATGTCCTTGAGCTTCCGCAAATTGAATGTAGGAATACGGAATCGGATCATGGAAATGAAACTGAATTTCCGTTTTTAAATGAATTGTAATAAAAAAATGTACGATTAATTTACATTGCAGCAGTCTAGCAGATTAATCACATAGAATTATGTTCTGTTCATGATATTGCGGAGCCCAAAAAGGGTTTACCATGCCAGAGATGTATGCTCGTGAGAGAATTCTCCATTATTTATATTATAATACTTTCAATTTTTTTTTGTCAGTTAATTTTTGTTTTGCTATTTCCAAATTTGAACCTGTCCACCCGTTTATAATGCCCACATCTCACTATTTCATAATTCCAAGTTTTTTTTTTTAAATCGATTTGATGCGTCCTAGGTTGTGTAACTGTTTTAATCGTCCCTAGCTTAGGATACTAGTGCTTATGTTGGGCAACGGAAGACAGTGATTGTAAGAATACTTTGCTAGTTTAATTTTTGTCTGTTGATATTCCAACATCCATGACCACAAAAGACATTAATGTAGCGTTGTTCGACATTTAACAAAAATTGCCGCGTAAACCGGTGCTAGGAGCCGTCCTGGACTTACTATAAGTATGAACAAAGCTCACTGTCGAAGGCCTGATGATGACTTCAAGATGAAGAATGACATTGAAATCGTTTTTCCTTTGATCGGGTCTACCATGTAACTGAAGAGACTTTGTCTTATATGTATTTACTCTATATCCTTTAATTGTTTATTCATGTAGTCAATTTGTAAATAATTTTTATATTTATTTTCTAGGTCTTTTTCTGTAAATCAAATACAAAAGAAGACAACAAACACTCACAATGGCCGGAAATCAAAAACATTAAAAAATAATTAATGCACCAGGAAACTAATTAGGAAAAAACACAAAAAGGCAGCATAAAGAGTAATTAACGATAGGAACTCGGAACATTCTAACTTGGTACTGGCACTAGCAAAAGCTACCGATAGAGTTAAGCATGTTTATTGGTACCTAATCCTCGTATTTCTCCTTCCGGTTTCCCTTTGTATAATAAACATACGAATAAATAAAATACAGAAAGACTACTAACTTCATCACCACAACAATCTAGAAAGGGAAAGAAAAGCACAAAACGTAAATTTTAAAGATGGGTACGCCGAGGACATAAAACTTCTCGAAGGGTTTGGTTAAGAATTATCAAATACAACATTAGAAATCACCAGTATCAGTGAGAAGATATTTGTATGTAAATCCAGTGGTCAGTTCCTTCCGTATTATGACCGTATTTGCTTACAAGACATGCTGAATGCCTCATGGTGATTGCAAGATGAAGAACAACAATAAAAGCGTTGTCACATTGCTCTATTCTAAGATGTAGTTGCAAAGACATTGTCTCATGTGTATTCAAGCAATATAATTTATATGTTAATGATATTTCCTTTCTTTAGAATGTTTTCCCATCCCGTTTCGTCATAGAGCTTTTGGGATGATATTAATTTTGTTCCTCCCATTAAGATTCTCACAGCCTCTACTCTAAAGTTCCATTTTATCAAGCAAAATTTGAGGATAGCATATGTCAATTAACAACTTAAATCCCAGATAAATAAAAAGTATACTGTTCGCATGACCATGAAACCCGAAACCTCCACAAAATTTGAAGTGAATTGACCAAATTTGACGTATAAAAATTGCCTTTAAGGATGTATTCTGCTGATTTTTCTCGTTGTAATCTCGTTTGGAAATAATTTTTAAAATATTTATATTTTATGTACAATATCTATGAATTAACAAAATTAATGATTATTTTTACATTGTGTCAAAATATTATTCATTTCTATCTAGTAGTTTAAGAGTAATCTTAAACTGAAGATTAATGCCCTAATTGGCTTGTTGGAATCATGTCAAATTTTCACAAAATGGGGGTTGGGTTAGAAAAAGTCATTTTTATGAAAAAAATATGCACTTAAGATTTATTTTTGCTTTTTAAAAATGAGTGTTATATATTTTTGCAATAAAAAACCACAAAACAAATGAAGTTTAAACCATAAGCTGTTTAAAAAAAATTGAAAGTCTACATTTTTAGGGAAAGATGAAAATGCTAAAATTGCCCGTAAAAGCATGAAAATGGGACAAAACTATATATATCAACACCAAAATATGATTTTTTGGGAGTTGAATTTGTACATTCCTTCTATTTACAGCTTTTCAGCAAGTATGAGAAAAAGTTTAATATTCTAAGCTAGATCTTTTCAATGAAAATAGTCCAAAAATGGACAAAATGCCAGAAAATGAGCAAAAGTGCTAAAATTTGTCACTTTCAAACATCTGTAGCAAAATAATTTACACAGCAACCTATGAATTTTTCTTTATATATTGAATTTATAGGGNCTCCTCACCAGAGTGCATCCTTAAATTGACAAACATAGTCACAGGGAAAAATATCAAAGTATACACATCCTAGGACAATCATACCTAATAATTGTTGTCTAGTTAAAGTGCCACATACGAAACGGATTGACGGACAAAAAAAATCACCATTCATAAGACCAGTATTTGTTATACTTCTGTCTTCACATGACAACAACACTTTCCGGATGTGAGACATCCTTTTTTATATTTTGATGAAACAATTGCCGTTTATATATAAGATATATAAACTTAATACATCAAATCGGATATCGCATAGTACATCTTTTAGATAAGTCATTTCGAGCACATATGAGCGCAAAGAAAATTTTGAGAGATGAAAGCTCCCTGATACGTTACCATTTTATTGTAACGTGGATACAAATTTTCTTAAGAAATGTAAGAAATGAAGGCAAGAATCAAATTTTATAAAATTCTTCATTTTTGTCTGATAACAATTGTCCTTTTATCTGGATTAAAATAATATGTTTTCGTGAGACAAAGGAGGAATGTTTCTACATTGACTTCTTTTTCCTGCCATGCCAACTTCTTTCACTATGTCAAGCAATTCATGTTCAATAGTTGAATGCAGCTTATCTTTATCCTGATAATGAAACAGCGAAGTAGTGCATCAAATAAAAGAAAATCAATAATATGAGCTCACATCAAAATATCAATTAAAGAAAAATTACAGCATTTAAAAAAACATAAGAAAAGTGATGCTCAACAAAAATGGAATGCTTAAATGTAATTTTGATTTGTCCTACATAATCGATCATTAATTTCCGAAATGGCCATACGGCTCATTAAAATTATTGCAGTTGGAGTTGACATATGTGTTATGGTCTCATGTTCATTTACTCCATATCCTTTCGTGAAATATACAAGAACGATCATCAATTGATCTAACCTATTCGGTAAAAGCCCCGAGAAATTCATGTAACTGCTACAAAAATAAAAGACAAAAATAATAGAAACGACAAAGTCTTTATTCTTTCCAAGATTAAAATGTAGCAGATATGGTGGGTTCGGATACTACTTACAAATTGAAATTGCAAAAGTGTCACTTTGTCAATTTATCTTACTAAAATGCATCGGAAAAAGGAATTTGGATAACAATTGCAAATTTGTTGCGTTTCTGATTAATACACAATTATATAGCTGTTATTTCATATTCAGATTTCGGCTACAAACATTAAATATAACGATATCGAAATAGGCTTGTAGATTCATTGTTTCGTGGTTGGTTTAACAAAAAAAAACTCAACAATGCATCAAAATGCCCCCTCGTACATAAAAACATAGCTAAAGTACATATAGCCCAATAGAACAATAATGCTAACATGCTCTTGTTAATCGTCAATCAAGATAATACATTTCGCACATTCGCAAATGATATCGCAATATTGGGAAACTGGATTAAAAAAAACAATGTTTTTAATTTTGTTAGTTCTAGTTCATGAAGGAAATAAAGGTTATAAATGTGCATTGTTCAGCCTTCGATTTAAATTTTGGACTTGCATCTGTTTGAAAAAGTCAGATTGTGTATCATGACGTCATAGTCACACACAGAAATGGAGGCGAGACATCCGCCTTCACTTAGGTCGCTTCAGTATGGAAAAGTACATTTTCTGTCATATGAGAATCGAAATAATTCATGACAGGTATATGGTTATATGGTCATTTAACCATGAACTTGGCCTTTATATTCATACATATTAACCCCTCACAAACACATCCGCTTAAATTCGAAAATAAAGACCCAGCCCATGGTTGAATTTTCTATAACGATACATGTAAAACTGCCATAAATGTATTATTATTCTTCATTAAATCATTTGCAAATCTTATAAAAAAGGTGATTTCTGCTGATGTTACCACGGGTTGTCCCTTTAAATTTCACACGGAACAAATCGAGTGGTAGATGTCGCCACGAGGCAAAATCCTGGTAAAGTCAGTATCAATTCTAGCTTTGAAAAATTATTTTGATCGGGCAAATACAGTAGTTTTCTTACTGAATCATCACTAAGTCAAAGAAATAAATGCTCGATAAACTACTAGGAAAAAGAAAAAAAAATCTTCTTTAATTTTTTAAGGTTTCCGATTATGACTTAAGTTCCAAACGGAATTCAGAAAATAACATGAACGAATATTTTCCCTTACAGAAAGCGAGTCCTGATTAAATTTGATAAAATTGAAATCGAACTCAATACCAATGATGTCATTTTTGGCATCATGTCATTTTCAAGTGCATATAGGGTTTCACAGGCCTCTTAGTTTTGTGGCGTTCTTTATCAGTTTTGCTCATTTGCTTTTATATATGTCATGCTGTTTTAATTTGTGTTAGATATGAATTTCCGTGTTTTTTTTTATTTCTGATCTTTTAATCCCCCTTTCTGCTTTTGCTTCGGTATTCGCTTGCATCCTTAAATACCTGAATGGTCTTTTTGTATCGCCCGCTACGAAAGTTACGAAAGCGAGACATAGCGATCCAAATATGCGTCGTCGTCAACATTTACTTTAACCCTGTGGTTAAAGTTTTCTAAACATCAATATATTCATCAAATCTTCATGGAATCATTTAAAATTTGGACATAATCATGAAAATGGTCAGAAAATTATTTCTAGCTGAAAAATTTTGAAAATTGTTTCTTAGTTTTTCCGTATATTTTCCGTATTTGGATGGTTTTTGCGCAGGAAATTTCTTTTATACTGTGGTCAAAGTTTTTTGGAAGTCAAATGAAGTTATTAAATCTTATTGGAAATTTCACAAAAAGAGGTAAAAAGTTAGAAGATGGTCAAAAAATTACCTCAAGCTGAAAAATTGGAATTTTATGGTGTGTTTTTCTGTGTTTTTTCCAAATTTGGATTAGTTTTTGCTGAAAAAAAAATTAATCTCGATTTTAATTCTTAAAAAGTAGAAAAGAGACCATGATGAATCTTAATAGAATTACTTTAAAATTGACTTTTTTGCATAAAATGAGCAGATATGTTACAGGCTGTTGGAATTTTGATTCTGGTTCCCATTTTTGTAAATTTTCTGAAAATATGAAAGACCAATACATGTAATATTTTGAAATTTTTGCATCCAATTACAAATTTTAACAATGTTTTAGTACCGAGCATAATTTTGAACACGAAAGAATTGAATAACATGGTCCCAACTTTGAAAAATTGCTGAAACTCTCAAGATAAGCTGTATAAGAAGTTCTTCTTAGCAAGGATGCTTTTCTAATAAATTTGAATCAAACAAACATTTTTATTAATAAGATTCCAAAAGTTTTTTATTCCAAATTCGGTTTACCATCTCGGAACTTTCAAAGATCAGTTATTATTATTATTATTTTTTGGAATTCTACATAGCAACCATACCTTTTTCAGTTCCTTTCAGTTATAATAATTATTTTCAAAAGTCAAATTGCAAAAGTCTTTGAATCTTCTTTTGATAAATTTCCAGAAATTCCAAAAGAGCTGTTATTTTTTTTGGAATTCTACCTAGCAACCATATCTTTTTCAATTCCTTACATTTATAATGATCATTTTCAAAAGGCAAATTACAAAAATCTTGGATTTTCATATTGGTAAATTTTCTGCAACTCTCAATGACCTCTAATGTTTGGAATTCTACCTAGCAACCTTATCTTTTTCATTTCCTTACAGTATGAATAATCATTTTCAAAAGTGAAATTTTCAAAATTCTGGATTCCAGTTTTGGTAGATTTCATGAAACTCTAAAATAGTAGTTATTTTTATTGAATTCTACTTAGCAACTATCCTTTTTTGCATGCATTTTATTGAAAAACAGTTATTGTACAAAAAAAATTGATTCAAATTTTTGGAATGAAATTCTCAAAGACCAATTTTTTCTTGAAATTCTACCTAGCAACCTATAACTATTTAGATCTTATTGCATATTTAGCTGGTAGAGTTATTGAGATAAGCGCTTGTGACATCATCTCCCTTTCCAAAAAAAACAAAACAAAAAAAGACAAGAAAAATGATAATAATAAGCAGAGCTAAGAAAATGTGCAAATTTTGCTTTCACCAATACCGAAACATTACACGCCATATTTTTTTTCTTTTTGCTATTTCTTATCCAAAATTCTGTTCTCTTTTTTTAAGAATTGAATGCATTCTTTTGAAGTTTCATTGGGGTGTGAAAGTGTTGACCGAAGCACATTTCTAATGAAGCGCTAACGCGCTTCATTTTGAAAATGTGCGCCCGGTCAACACGTTCATAATCCATATGAAACTTCAAAATAATGCATTCAATTCTTATAACTACATTTTAAAACCGAAATATAGAAAAGGCAAATTTATTTACAGAAAATTAAATCATTCACATTAGGATTCTATTTTTACAAATTCATCCGCCACGTAAACATGTGGTCAAATGTTTCATGGGAATTGAACTTCATATTTATATGCCACGTGATCGATATTCACCTATCAAATTGACGGAATTTAAATGAATATGCATGTAATGTAATTATTTAAGCAACTTATATTACCATATAGTCACAAAATGAGTGTGGATGAATTAAGCACAACAATACTTACTGTTTTTCTCAAATCAATGGCTTTTTTAACCTTTCCTGCTATTTGATATAGGATAAAGGAACTGATAAGAATTCCTATAGCAGACGATATCACAGTGAATACTATGCCTATAATGAAAAATAGGGACCGAGACGGTTTTCAAAACAATTGTTTGTGAAATTTTACAACAATTACCCGAAGAATTGTAACAGTGTTATTAATGAATTTTGACTATTAATTTTTACTTACTGCCAAATA
>MJUU01059880.1:116872-149491 GCA_002080025.1 Modiolus philippinarum | reverse complement strand
TGCTACAAAGAAAAGGGAAGTTGACTATTGGAAAAGTGAAGTCATCGCGTTTGTCATACAGGCTAGTTTGTAATGTACCTCTGTTGTCAATTTCAAGATGAAGGTCAAGGAACGAAGCCGATGTGGAAGTATCTGTAGTATCCTTAATTTCAAGCTCTTTTGGATAAATAAGATGAAGAAAATCACCAAAGAGAGGGTTGTTTAGTAATAAAATATAATCTATATAACGGAAGCTGAAATTAAAGGACTGGGCCAGTTTTTTGTCTTTATTTTGAAGAAGCCCTTCAATGAATTCAGCCTCATAAGAATGGAGAGATCGGCTAAAAGAGATGCACAGTTTGTGCCTATTGGAATTCCAATGGTCTGTTGAAAAACAAGTCCTCCAAACTGGACAAATATATTGTCGATCAAAAACTCTATGAATTACATCTTTCAATCGAGATTTCAGTTGTTCATGAGGTATGGTAGTATAAAGTGTGGAGAAGTCAAATGTTTTAATGCTGTTGCAATGCAATAATGATCTAGATTTCGGGATGTCAAGCAGATCTTTAATGTTTTTTAATATCAACATTTCATTTACACCACTTCTTAAAAAGCTAGTATCACAGTATTTCTGAAGGCCCTCTTTCACGGCTGTCAAGATGGGGATTAAAAGCTTAGAAAGAGGTTTTGTGGAACATTTTGCAGATCCAGCGATGCATCGTTGTTTGTATGGGCATTTGTGTAACTTTGGTAACCAGTACAGGGAAGGAAGATCGGTGTCTTCATCTTTGGTCGAAATTCCAAAAGGAAAGTAAAACAGATTTATGGTTCTGTAATATCTCCTCCTTAGACAGAGTAGTAGGTGTGTATGTTGGATTGCCCTGGGAAATACCAATGCCTAGTTCTTTCTTAAAAAAACATGGGAGAACCAAGCAATTGAATCAAGCTTTTATTATTGTTCTTCATCTTGATGTCATCATGAGCCTTAGTGTCTTTCGATTTTCTTGTGCAGTTCTCCGGTAAATTGTGGCATGTAGTTTTCGGCCATTGTAAATGTTGAAAAATGGATAACAGGAAACACCTACAATGGCTGAAAATTATAATTACATGCAACAATTTGCAAGGGAACTACACAAGAAAAACACGTATAAGACAAAAGACAAACGTAGACAACTATAGGAACTCGGGACAGCCGGACTTGGTACCGGCACTAGCAAAAGCCAGCGGTAGGGTTAAACCGGTTTATGGGTACCCAAACCTCCCCTTTATCCCTCCCATTTCTCTATAGTATAAAAACATACGAATAAAACCCAATACAGGTAGGCTACTAACTCCATGACCACAATCTTGAAAGGAGAAAAAAAGAAAATGCGTAATTTTGAAAGATGGGTCAAGGGATGCTCGCCGCTAAACTGCCGGCTAGATCAAGGAGCCTAGTCTGCTGGTAGAACACTGTCGCACTACGGAAGAAAAATCAAATGTAGTATTTCTTTCAGACAATAGCAACGTTGTTAGAAGCCTTGTCAACAGGTAAAAACACATATTTTTTACTAAGATCCTTCAATTTAAACTTAATTCTATTTACAGACAGCTTAGGAGGTGACTCAACATAATTATCTTTATAAAAATTTATTCTGTTGGTGACCTTGGTAATAATTTTATCTTTAAACAAATTTAGAGCATGCTTGTCTTCACTTTCCCATTTGCACCATTTTTTTTACAATAATTGGTTACAGCGTCTTTAATTATATCAAAACATGCTTGCCAGTTTATTTTTGAAGGCGGGCGATATGTAGGCCCTTTTCTAAAAAATTGTCTGACTTCCTTATCTACAATGATGTTAAGATTCCCCGTCAATATATGTCCACAAGGGTCTTGGCGATATGGAGATGTGGAACAGTCTCAGCTGCTAGGGTAGTTCTTCTCGAAATTAGCATCACAGGTAATAGAAGAGTAATTGAAAAAAATGTTTCTAGTAGGTTTTTTTTATAAGAAAAGGTAATGACAGGCATGTCCTGGTTGTCAAAATAGACGGGTACAAGCTTTTGAATATCTGGGTCCCGAAAAATGCCTGCAATATCAATGAGGTCAATTCCTTTAATAATGTATTTAATTTTCAAAAAATGTTTAAAAATTTAAAAAAGTGTTCATTAGGTCCCTAATTCCCTCGGATAAAAATATGTGAATAAAAAAATTAATTTATTTAGGCAACTAATGAACACTTTTTTTTAAATTATTGGAGAAATAAGTAAATATTTCCTGTTAACTTTCCTATATTAATTGAGGACTACAAAACTTATAAGTATCCCGATTCATGTAGAGCTCGAATCTCTTATTCATAATAGGGTTTCTGGTAACAATAGATTGTAGCAAGTAGTCAGCTGCCAAAAAGTTACCTGTTTGGACAGGGGCGAACTTATAGTCTCTGAGACTGAATTTTTTTTCACATATAAATGAGATGTGCATGATACTTTGATTTTCATTGTTGATATTAAATAATCAGCTACTGAAGTTAGCCATTTTTATGTTAATTGTATTCCTTTGAACAGTTTTCGTTTTGGATTGACGGTTCGGTTCTCACTTACTTTTCTAGACAGGAAGTATTTATTTTGAAGATCATTTGTACAAAAATCAGAGGGTTGCTTTGCATGTTTATTTTAGTTTTTGATAATATAAGCCTGAAAAATGTCAATCGTTGAACTCAGTCATTTAAAACATGTAAAAGTTTTTATTTAGCTGTTCATTTATACATATATCAGAGGTGTGCATGGTACTTTGATTTCTAACTTTGATTAATTTAAGCCAAAAATACAATACAAAATATTTCACATGATTCTTAGAAATTAACATTAACTGCACATTTGTTTTTTTTAATAAAAGAAGGGCTATTGATTCTTCTCCCCAACTCCTCCGGATAAAAATATGTGAATTGAAAAATAAATTTATTAAGGCACCCAATGAACACTTTTTTAAATTATTGGAGAAAACATTCTGAAACTTTTAGCTAGACTTCGTATACAATAAGATATATAATGAAAAAATGTGAAAAATATTAAATATTGATTTTTGATTAATTTATTTGTGGGTCTAATCAAATCAAACGGCATATAATCTTTATGACTTGAGATATTAAGAGTTATACTTGCAAATGATAAACAAACATTTTGTGAGAAATTTTACTTATTATTAGCCATAACTGGAATATAAGTTAATAAAGCAAGTAAGAACCAATCCGTCAGTGTAAAAAGAATAGTACAAAGATAATTTAAAGACAATCGAGTGACATACCCATTATATTTATTTTATTGATAGAAATATGTAGTATTAAATCATACCAGAAGTCCATTATTAGCAATATTATCACAAAACAATGGACTTCTGATCATACTGATTCAATCATATAATCATTCCATGTTTATATTTTTACTAGTAATGTTTTCAGCTTATAAAAATATCCAATCTTTGATAAAAGTTTATCGCTGGCCGAAAGTTGTTATAATATGGCCAAAATAACCTCCTGTGATTGAAAGTTTGGAAAATACTGGTAAAAATAGTAATTCCATGTTATTACTAAGTCCTTCAATTACATGAAATTCCTGTATTTTTAGTTGTTTCATCAAGTTCCTGATCACACACATTAAATGTAACATATCAAACATTTAAATGAACACAAGTGCTAATAGACATGAATAGGACTGGGATTACACTGATATTTTGTATGAAAATATTACACATAGAAATAAATTAAATGTAGTAATAAATTGCTCTTTTTTATATTTAGTAATAAATTGCTCTTTTTGCAGCTTGGGATATCGGAACTTTCCAGGCATGTTCCTTTTTGACGTTTTTTGGCAACGTAAAATGGTGTAAATTCTGTTCCACACAAACTACTTACAATTGTTTTAAATTCACCAGATGATCAAATATTCCAGGTTTTAGACTTGACAGATAGTTGTCTTGGAGATACCTGCAAACGAAATGTGTCGCGTTAAAAGTTCTGGTTTGATATATATATATATATATATATATATATATATATATATACCGTGTTTGCAGCTGACAATCACAAAATAAGTGAAGCATCCGTATTTGTCGATCCTATACCAGTGTAATTAATTCATAGTTCAAGTGAAGGATCGACAGGTACATGTTATTGATAGGATGTAGTTTAACGAATCAATGACAAATATTTCACCTGAATACTTTTGGTTATATATATGGAACATTTTTTGTTGAGAATGCCTAAGATATTTAAGGGCTGGCTGTTTGTTTTCAAGAATTCAAATTATCGTTTAAAAATCGTTGAAATTATCACTTTAATCATTCAAAATGGGCATCGAAAATGCCATGAAATGAAATGGAAAAGATGAAAACACCATTGTACACCAACATGTAATAAGCAGGATTGATTTGACAACGGCGGAACTTCAGGTAACTCTGAGAGAGCATTTCACTAACTAGAGGCTCTCAAGAGCCTGTAGTTCACTTGATGCAAGGCTAGGATAGACAGTAAAAATAACCGCTATGTAATATGGCCCTCTTTGTCTGAGGAGAAGATCTTTGTATGCATTTCCCATAGGGTTCTATGTTAAATTATACTTCCCGTTGGCGGCCATCTCGGATCTAATGTAAACTTACATTTTGTACTGGACATATTTTTCAAAGTGGGCTATCAAAGGACCATTGGGACCAAGTTTGGCTCCAATAGGAAAAGTAGTTTCAGAGGAGATCTTTGAATGTGTCTCCCGAGTTCAATGTTATGTAAATAGGGAAATTTTCGCGAGGGGTTTATTTTCGCTAATTTTGCGATTGACAAATATTCGCTAAAATTTCCACTCGCGTAAACTTGATTTTATAAAAAATTTGACGAAAGGCATATGAAAATCGCGAAAATAAAACCTTGCGAATAGCGTTGAAAATCACAATCGCTAAATTTAAACCATGCGTTTCCTGCCGGCAACCATCTTGGATATGACACAGGCTTGCAAGACAAATTTTAAATAACAGACAATGAGGGACAATTGTGACCAGGTTTGGTTCCAATTAGCCAAGTAGTTATCTTCGAATGTGTTTTCCCATAGGGTCAAATGCTAAACTAAGTTCTCCAATGACAGCCATCTTGGATTGTAGAATAGTCGGACATGTCTTCAAATGATCTTCCAATGATTATTATGACCAAGTTTGATTACAATTAACTGAATAGTTTCAGAGAAGAAAAACTTTGAATGGTTCAATGTTAAAGTATGGTCCATACTGGCGACCATTTTGGATCTGATGGGGACTTGCCGGACGCATTTTTCAAAGGGAACCAACTAGACAGTAGTGACTAAGTATAATTCCAATTGACCAGGTGATCTCAGAGAAGATGTTAAAATGTATTTTCCCTTAAGGTCCAATGTTAAATATGTTCCCAACTGGGGTCATCTTTTATTTGATGGGGACTTTCCGGACGCATTTTCAAACGGACCAACTACAGAAAGTTGTGACCAATCATGGTTCCAATTGGCCATGTAGTTTCAGAGAAGATCTTTGAATGTGTTTTCCAATAGGATACAATGTTAAACTATGTTCTCCTCTTGCGGCCATATTTGATCTGATGGTGACTTGCTGGACACATTTTTCAACAGGGACCAACTAAGGCCAGTTGTAACCAAGCATGATTCAAATTGCTCAGGTAGTCTCAGAGGAGATCTTTGTATGATTTTTTTCATCGGGTCCAATGTTAAACTATGTGCCCCGCTGGCAGCCATCTTGGATCTGATGGGGACTTGCCGGACACATTTATCAAACAGGGCCAATTAAGGACAGTTGTCAGGAAGTATGATTCAAGATGGCTAGGTAGTCTCAGAGGAGAAGATATTTGAATGTATTTTCCCATAGAGCCAAAATTAAACTAAAATCCCCGCTAGCATCCTTCTTGGGTAAGGTCGGCTACTTCTGTCATGAGGATAAATTGTACTCCTAGACATACTGAACATTTTTTAATTAAATCTCAACTTCTATATAAAATCGATTTTGAAATATAAGGCAAAAATTACGCAATTTGCGAAAAATGTTACCAATAAAGGGCAATTACCAATATATCGGTATTCAGATTTTCTTCAAAATTTCTACGTAGTTCTTCACATGCTGAACATTTTCGCAATTCAAAATTGACCTCTATTTGAAATCGGAAATCCTACAGATCCGTATTCGTATAGTACCTAATATTTGTCAATGATTAAATAATTATATGCAATTAATAGTGTCTGATCATTGCCTCTAGGAACATTTCCTTAATTAACCCTAATAATTTCCGATATGCACGTGGTCAATGTGCAAATCCAATGAAGGAATAGAGAACCCTTAAAACATTTATAAGAGAGACTCTGCTACATTGTATTTGATTGATAAAAATAGCCCCTAAAGTTTACTAATCAAGATTGAAAACAAGCTCAGTGTAATCATAGTAATCAAAGTACATTTGTATGAGTCAAGTATTACATGGATCAATATTTCAATTACAACAATTAGTTACGTCCCTTTGTAAAGTGATGAAAATATGCATTAAGAACCTTTTAAATGACATTTTTTAAAGAAAAAATGTATACAGTTGCTTAAGAAATATATAGCTTTACAAATTTTAAGACTTTATATTGATTTTTCCTGAAAACTGCAAAACGTTGCAAATTCAAAATGCTTATTTTGATCATCTGACAAAAGCTGGAAATACTTATTTCGGTTCTTTATTTCACAGCTTCAATTTACATGTACAAACACATGTATTCTAAATCAATAGCACTTACAATGATAAGTATTTAGTTTGGACATCCAAGTTTAAATCACGACTCTTTCAGATGCATTCCATGGGATATCAGATAACAACAAATAAAGTACAAATTACCAATCGGATCTAAAAAAAGGACAAAGCTCTCTGGGGTTATTGTAGATTTACTTGATATAAGTTGCTGTGGGGGGAAATGAGGATATAAGTGTTTCTAGAGGAAATGAGGATAAAAGTGTTTCTAGAGAGAACAACATAGGACCAAACAAGGTCAATTCCTGAATAAACCTATTTTAAAATCTTTTCTTAAGAAGGGTTGAACAAAGAAATTATTACTTAAAATTATGCAAAATGTGTAAATCTAATATAAGTAGTAAAGACATGTCAATAATTTCTGTGCCCAGACTACTTTAACTTACACTTGAAAAGTCAGCACTGTGAAACAACCAGCTATAACTGAGCATCTATTGAGAACCCTGATGCCGTACTCAAAATGTTAGAATTTTTGATCGGCAATATTTGTGCCGAATTAGGAGGCCGCGTTTTAAATCAAAATAGGGATCCCTATGGGAACCAACTGTGCACCACTCTTAGCTCACCTTTTCCTTTACTCGTATAAGGTCAAGTTGTGACAAGGGCTTACACAAAGAAAACAAAAAACAAAAAAAGAAAAAAATAGCCCAGTCCTTTAATTTCAGCTTCCGTTACAAAGACGATGTAGTTTCTCTTAATAATCCGAAAAATGAATATTCACATCAGATCTTTCCCTAATGAACTTGAAATTAAAGAAACAACTGACACACTTAGGTCGGCTTCGTACCTAAATCTCTTGTTGTTTATTGGCGAAGATGGGCGTTTGAAATCAAAGCGGCGTGATGATTTTAACTTCCAAATTGCGAACTTTCCCTTTCTTCATCAGTAATATACCTACCTCTCCAGCCTATGGAGTGTACATTTCACAGTTGATTCGTTACTGTCGAGCAAGTTGTTTGTACAGTGATTTTTTGAACAGAGCAAAAACACTATCCCAAAATTTGCTTAATTAGGGATTTGTTCAGCCTTTGTTAATCCATAACATCATTGAAAGATATGACGTGTCAGTTTCCCAAATGAAAGCAGATATCACGTCTCCCCGGATTTGACTATATCGATTTTTACTTTTTCTTTGACTGACTCATTTTCAGTTATCACAGCAGGACATTCTAACCCTTCCGGATCACCTGATGTCACTCTCAGTCTCGTTAAAGATCACATTGTTAGTGCGTGGGTTTTGTATATTGTGTTTCATATTTCTGTGCTTAACGTCATTGTTTTCTGTGTTCTCGTTTTTGCCATGTCTCTATACTTCAATTTTTGTAAATACCACTCCTTTGTTGAGTCAGTATTCTACTGCCGTTTTTCCATATCAGATCTTTATTTTGCGCTCTGAAATTTCTTGCTTCTTTAATCGGAGAATACCTCTCTCAAGAGATTGTTACTCCGAGCCCATTTTCAATGTCTTGAGAAATGGAGAGGTATACTTACATCCATTAGTGATACATTGTAACTTATTTTTTTTACAAAACTGGAATATATAAGTTAATAAAGCGAGTGAGAACCGAACCGTCAGTCTAAAAAAAGATAGTTGAAAGATATTTCAAAGAAATACATTCAATTATATTTATTTCACTTATTCCATGTTTATATAGCCATGGAAACGTTCAACATTTCCAGTCACACGCACACGATTCACACGAAGAACGCACACTATTCGCACGAAGATTGATATAGAAAGTTTTTAATCGTGTATCGTGTACTGTGTAACGTGCTTTGTGTCGGTAAAATCATATATACTTTAATGAAGCGATCTCGAAATAGATGAATACGAGCGTGCAATAAAAGTCGGGAGTCGGAAAATTTCAGTGAAAATTTAATTGAAATTTTCAATGTGATGCAAATAGATAAAACCACTGTTAATTTTGACAAAAGAAAATAGTTATCATGTTAAATATCTGTAAGAGTTGTTTTAAAATTTTTAAATATTTTCTTAGAAAAAAATACTAGGTTTGCAGAAAACTTTACAGACGATGCAATATGTGACGGGTTATCAAAAGAAACAACCGCGAAATCTTTGTCAATATTTCGGGGTTGTGGATATTTATAGATTACAACAATAAATAATTTTGTCAATACACGTATTACTCAGTTAATGTTGTTCCTTCATTCAAAATTGCCTTGGTAACCCGAAGTACCTAGTCGACAATTTTTCATCTTCAAATACTATAGTGCAAGTACCTTGATATTCATGATGTAATTGATTAAGGTAAATCGGTAGTCTTCCGCCATTTTGAATTTGTACTGTTCTGGTTTTTAAAATATGCAAATATTTTTATTTGTAATGTATCAATAAATATTATATCAGTGAAACAAAACGCAAAGGACCTACCTTGACTTCATTTTACATGTATTTATTTAATTAGATGAGGTATTATAATTTGATAATTAAATAGTTTGGAAAAAGATATTTGAAAAAGGGAGATAATCTGATAAAATATATTTTATATGGATATCACTACAAAAATTCACATTTTATAAAGTATATGGAAAACAAAGTCGGTGAACCCCATCTTTCTTTACATTTTGTGAAAGTATGTTTAAATTGCGAACATAAGACTAAAATAGAAAGACATCTATGGAATAGTTTTGAAGAAAACATCAAAATACCGGTTTTTTCCCTATATATTCCTTAGAAATATTTTATTATTTTGATATCAGTTTGTTTTTTAAACCAAGCACGGTTACCCCCGCCCCCTTTTTTTAAATTTTTTTTTATTTTTTCAATGCTGATATAATAAGGAAACTTTCCTGTGAAAATAAAGAAAATCTATGGAAAAAATTTGAGTAACCATCTACCTTAATACGTTAATTAAAATCTAAAAATAATACGAGGAATAAAATATTCAAGTTAATCCCTCAAATTGATTGGTAAGCTTGACAAGGAATGTTAGGCTGCATCCCCGTAATAAAAAAAAATACAATTTTAAAATGCACTTTAAGTAAAATTTTAGCACTCTTAGCTGAATATAATAGTCATTCAGGACAGGGAATACTGGTTCATATTCCCTGTCTGTGTCCTATATTCCCCTTGCATTACGGCTCAGGGGATACAAAGCACACACTGGAAATATGAATTCTTATCCCTTGTGAAGGTTCCAGAATAATATACATTTATTTCCCATGCATGTGGGAGATATGAAGATTTGTTTACCCAAGGGAATCATATTTCCCGAAGGCATCGCCTGAGGGAAATATGATTTCCCGAGGGTAAACAAATCTTCATATCTCCCACATGCATGGGAAATAAATATTTTATTCCGCCACTAAGTTTAATATGTACAAATTATTGAAGGTTGTATCGGGTTCTTCCTCCCCTCCATCTTATCTGAAAAATTTTTCATTATCTTGAAGAATTCAGGCAAACTTGATAAAAAAAACTAGCAAAAACTCGTCTGGAATCATTTTTTCTTGAAACTCTGCCTGAATCCTCCTATATTCGAAAGCCGCTGCATCGATCGGTGAAAATATAATAGCGTAATAAGGACCCAAAGTTTTAAAAGTACATTATAGTAAGAAAAGGCAATGTCGTTGCTGAAATAAATTTGTTTTATTGATTTTTGAAATTGACATAACAACACAAATGAAAATAATTAAAACTGTGTTGTTGGGACCTGCAGTTATTAAATTTCTTGGCTATAGGCGACAGTGAGCTTTTCCTAACCATGTTAACTCGGAACACCTCCTTACTAAGATAACTCTTGTAAAATCTAGAGAATTTCGAATGAGGGGAATATGATATTTGGACACGACGTTCAGCGGGAGACACGATGTTTTGTTCACAGTCACGTGTGACAGTCTTGGCCAATAAAAATTCATTATTAGTCAAGTTATAATTATATAGTGGAATAACATATATAATCATCTAACTTCAAGAGCTAAAAATATAGATTTATTTAGAAATGTTTCAGCCTTCATTCATGTGAACGGTAATGATCTCATTTAATATTTAAGCTGAACTTTCATTGGCTGATTCAAACCAGAGACATATAATTACATTAATTTATATGTCTGTTCAAACTGAGCAATCCTTATTATACTGTACAACTTGCATTGCTCTTATGAAGTCTTCGTATGCCTTTAAATTCAAAAAGTTCCATAACGTTTTCTTGTTTTCACACCACTTCAATCATATACGTTAAATTATAAAGGGATATCTTTTTGAACAAGTTATACTTTTATAACTTTATAACTTAATTGGGAAAAACATACGCAAACCATGGTATATCGTATAACTTGATCAAAAATTTTAGATATTCCTTAAATAATTAGAGTGTTCCCTGTAGTCATAACATGGACTTTAATTACATTCCCAATAGCTTAATTGGATAAGTAAAGCAAACAAGACAGATTTGTGGTTTATGAAGCGTTACTAAATACGTTTCTGTTGATGTTATATGTAGGACAAAAACTAATGATAAGTCATCCTTCGCATAGTCGGTAAAGTAGAAGCATCTCTTCAAGACTACTAGTCAGATCGGTTTCGCTAACCATGAAATGACTGTAAAAATTTCACACTCGATCACTGCATCACCGGAAGTTACTATTCTTTACTGACTGGGTTAAAAAAACATAATATGTCTGAATTACAGGATCATTTTGAATAAACGTTTGTAACATTATTAAAATGTTCATTTTAAAAACACCCATGTACTCCATCCAACACTTGTCTAATACTAAATACTAAATATAGCTAAGGCAAAAGCTATTTTCTTATTCTTGCTGAATTTGTGAAATAAAATTATTCTTATCCTTACAATACACGGGATGAACTTTTTCAGCAGTGTGGATAAACAATACGAATTTCCTCAAATAGACTGTTCTACATCGCAGCTTGTGGATAAACTGAGAACAAATCTTCAGCTAATACCTGATCCAAGAAAAGGTTCTAAGCAGAGAGAGAAATCACTTAGCCACCAATGTACACTTATCTCCCAAAACAAAAGTGCGCTTTGCAAATAAAGTATGAAATTTTGAGTGTTTAAGTTCAGTGAAACAATATCAGATAAAATAATGTTGTGCTTGATTGTATACAAAATATATTTTACTGCGACACATGTCGTTCACTAAGTTTGCATCAACTTGGGATATCAACTACAATTTAAAACACCCCAAAAAATACTTGGAATGTATCTGCGATTCTAAAAATCATTCCATATTACTCAAATCCATTCATTTTTTTAAAAATCCAAAACCACTACGCCAATTTGCATTCATTTGCACTGATTTTGCACAAACACTGCTTTCATTTTTACTGTTTTTTACAGCTAGATTGTAGATAAATATATCTCAATGCATTTTATTACCTGATTGTATTTTATCTGTTTTCTTATTGGCTGAAAACAGTTTGAATAGTAATGAATATGTATCATGTCAACCTGAAATGGGTTATAAATAGCTCATAGGTTGTATGGAATGTTATGTCAACCTGAAACGGGCACAAAATAGCACATAGGTTGTCTAGAACGTCGTGTCAACCTACAATGGGCTAAAAATAGAAATAAAAATTCAAGATTTCCATAGTCAACCGAATTTAGGATAGACCATCATTATTAAATAAATTTCTGAAAGTTATTGTTATTTTTCTCTTTTTCTTAATTTAAGACGCAAATTAATTTTATTTATACAATGTAAATCGTCAGTATCCTCAAAAGAATGAATTTACAAAACAGAAAAGGAAACGAAACCGAATTTCAATTTCTCAATGATTGACGGTAATACTGTCTCTGTGTATAATCATATAATAAAACAATAACAGACTTTGAATAGGTTGCTACGGGGAATTATCAACCCTCAAAAAGCAATATCCTTCTCGCTTTCAGCTCGGTGAATATAACTTTTTTCAGGTTGATAAATCCTAGTAGCAACCTATAGCAAAGTCAATAGTTGTATAATATCAACCCCTTCTGTAAGTTAGTTAATTTCTATTATTTTGATAATTCCGGAATAAATTTAATCTTATTTCCTAACTGAAAGTACATAAGTATGAAACAAAAAAAAATAATAAGAAATTAATTAATAAAAAAAATAAAAAGTGGAAAAAAAAGAAATTAAATCGGTAGATGTCGTGGGGAGGGGGGGGGTAAGAAATATATAAAGTCAGCCCTTATGTCGTAACGCCCGGGTTCCGAATGGAATAACACAAATAATTTCAATAGTGTTAGGCAAAATATAGAACCGACCAATTTGCTTCTAATTATGCTAATTATTAGGATGTTTTTCATTAAAAATGAATTTTGTCAGAACACTGCTTTGCAAATGAATAGACAAAAATTGTCAGTATTCTGATCGACCAGGGTAGGTGTCAGGGGTTTAGACCCCTTTATAAGTATTATTAATTACTTGCAGAATTTAGGTAAATATTGAAACGTTATTACCCACTCCCCCCGTGAGCACATCCGATTAAAGAAATTTATATAGAAGTTAGTAGTAAATTGCTCACTTTGGGCCCATGAGGCCAATGTTAAAGTTCCCCCAAACTTCCCACGGAAATTATCGATCGCCTTGATTAATCAATTATCAGTTGTTTTAGATCTAGTTTTGTTTGTAATAACTGTCACCCCGTTTACTTCTAAAATGATATGGCTATTTTAACCTGTCCCTTAGATATATTTGTAGTCCCTTCCATGTTACTCCTCCGATTTTGTCTTATGTCTTCAGCCCCGTCTGCCAGCGTCTTGAACGTAGAGCACCGCAAAAGTAGTATAGCAGTTTGAGAGTGGAGGGACGATGGAAGATATCTTATACGTATCTTTTATTGTGCTGTTCCATTACTCCGGAAGCTCTTTAATTGTATTTACTGAACTTTGTTTGTCGTGCTTTACTATTGTTTGAGTTGTCTTCCTTGTTTGTGCTCTAATATTAATCCAGACCTAACTCTTGTGTTGTTTTCTATCGATTCATTTTCCTGTTCTGTTCTGTATTTTTTTGTTCTGGTCTTTTTCCAAACCGTTATTCTAACCCCCTTTTGTTTCTGTATATGTATCACCTCATTGTTATTTTGTGTTTCTTCTTTGTTTCTCTGAAGGAGTTTCCAATTTAATACTAATAAAAATGCAACTAATTACAACATACATATTTTATTTTCTCCGCCATTAAGCAGTCAGCGGTAGGTGAGCCATCCTTATGAAGCATGTACAGATTAAAATAAATAAGGTCTTGTGGTTAAATCATCCATGGTAACTCTTCGGTCGAACACGATCCTGTAATTTCGTCTTGGTGTAGGTCAGTAACCTTTTTGGGTCCCTCTTTATTTTGAATCATTTTGCGCGGTCTTCGCGGAATCCCTGTTGTTGGTGATCATGTCTTTTATCGTATTGAAGTTAATGGTGAGGGCATCTTTGTTGTTGAAAGTAATTCCCCGCACTTTACATATGGTCGTATTTCCGTCTTTTTCGGGTGTAGTTAATTTTTAGGCATATTTTTTAGGTCCACCGGTCACGAACTCCGCAATCTTGATGTGGGGTTCGTCATCCGTAAGGTCCCCTAGCTAAACGCCTAGTTCTGGTTTCCACTCTCCAGGTTTAGATGTATAAAGGATGAAATCGTAGTCCGCATACAGGGCACTCGTGCTCAATTTCTCCAAGTAATTGTAAAACTTCAGTCTTGCTTGTGCGGTAGTATAAGCAGCAATTACCACGCTGTTACGTCCAGATTCCTCAACAAATTCTTATTTATACTGATATCTCATATCGACCATCTCATCGCTGACAAAACTGATATCAATAACAAGAATCGAATCACACACGTATTTGATTCGCAGCAGGTTACCTCTCTGTCCAAATATACCCAAGAAGCTATTCAACATTAATTTAGCTATAGCTCGTAGTTCTGGGTTCTTCTTAATATTGTTGTAATAGTGAGGAATGCCCTCCTTCTCTTGGAACTCTTTGATATACCTCTATTTATCCTCTTCTGTATAACACCATTCTGGCCATCCACAAGCTTCTTGTTTCATATTTAAGAAGGTATTGTTGCAGGCCGCATGGTAACTTTAAGATGAAGAACAACAGTAAAAACGTTATTCCATTGCTTGTTTTTCTCACGTATTTGTGAAGATTTTGTCTCATTTGCTTTTACTCCATATCCCTTCATTGCTTATTTTAAACTCGAGTTTGTCTCTCCTGTAGTGTGGAGTCCGTAAAGAGATTCCCCGTGTGAGATATGTATGCTCTATATACAATTCAGTTATGGTGTCTTTGTTCCTGAGATAATTTCTCATATGGATACACTATCATAATTTCAAATTTTGGCATTTTATTGATCTATCTTTTTTTTTGTTTTTTTTTAAATTATCATTCTGACCACCTGATTATTGTGCCCACATCTCATAATTTTATAATGCCAAGTTTTCTTACTATTGACTCGATGAGTGCCCTGTGGTTGTTTAAACGTTGTGTTTGTCTTCTGTTTTGTCTTCTTTTCGGGCGATGGATGACACCATTTGTAGGAATATTTTGCCAGTTGACTTTATGTTTGTTGACGATCCCACATTCATGACACAATAAACATGGATGTAGCGTTGCTCGAGCAATGAATTCCACATAAACCGGTGCTAGGGACCGTCTTGAACTTACTATGAGGTATGAGCATAGCTCATTGTTGAAGGCCTCGTGATAACTTCACGATGAAGAACAACAATAAAAGTGTTGTTCCATTGCTTGTTTTTCTCACGTATTTATGGAAATTTTGTCTCATTTGCTTTTACTCTATATCCCTTCATCGAGTATTCACATACTCGGTAAAAAGTCCTCCTCTCTTTGTTGCTGGATCTTACTGTTCCGTGTCACAGTCCCACACTTCATAGATTCTATCTATCTGACGCTAATTTTCCAACGCTTTCTTGACTTCGTCTATCACCCAAGTTCCGGTCAGTGATCGTTGCTCATCGGTATGCTGGTACGGACTCGGTTTACGAAATTCGGCGCAGGGTGTCCAATAGGGATTTTCCAGGTCTTGTTGATGTAGGGGTAAAGTGAAGTAACGTCTGCATACGATATGTGCAGGTCTTTTTCATACAGTTTAAATGCTCCTGTTCTTCCACCATGAAATGCGTCTCGGGGCTAACATAGGAGTGATCATTTCGGTTTGTTGGATAAAGTTTCTTAACCTTTCATTTTCCCGTACTTCTTTGTCAAACTCGCATTCCCATTAACTATATAGTTGTAACCTTGACCTTCCAAGTAACGTCTCCTCTCCCGCGTGCATTGATAAAGATCACTCATGGTCATGCCGTTGACTGGATTGACTGTGTCAGCACTATAACCGTGTAAACAGCCGTGTCAGAACTTTCCGTTAAACTCCAATATATACTTCTGACCGGTCTCGTATATGAGTATTTGGGAGTTAAGACTTGAATATTGAGAAGACAAAACGAGTATTTAAGAGGATACAGGACTTTAAAAGTCAGAAGAGTAGTGCGTGGAGAGGATACAGGAGTTAAAAGTCAGAAGAGTCTATATACAGGTTATATGACTTAAAAACAGAAAGAGGGTAAATTGTTGGAAATAAAAGTAAAAATAGGATAAACATTTGTAAATTGTGTTGTACGTTGTTGAAAATTTATGAAAATCGTTAGAAAAACAATACATCTTACACAGAATTAAAACTCCTCAATATTTCAATTCATAAAAAATATTAAATATGCGAAGCATAAAGTACATAAAACATTCCTTTTATGATTCGTGTCGGCATAATTCAATAGAATCATCGGTCCGTACACTATCAATAACGCCATCGATCGATTGCATCATATTCTGGAATACTCGAGCTATTAAAAGAAACATGACGTCATTATATTACAATAAAGAAATGAACCGACCAATCAAATTGCAGGAAATTCAACCAATTAGACGCCGACTTTGTGATAGATCTAGCCTATCAGAACATATAATAATCGTCCAAGCACAAAGCCCGTAACAAAAATAACCGACCAATCGGAGCCGTCGTTACAACGCGTCTTCCTGTATAAAATAAGACGCATCTAGCAACTATCTCATTCTGCAACTAACAGCTGAATTGAACAGACGTTACCAGAGATAATAAACAGAACAAAGGTAAGTGAAATTAATATGATTTACTTAATGAAAATATAGCTTACACTGGCCGATGAATAAGTTATTAAACCAATAAGTTAATAAACCAAAAAAGTAATCAATAATACAGAATTAAATAAAAATCAATAATGCATAATTAAATAGTGCATAATCTTTGTCTTATACAGATGCACACGTGCGAATATTGTCAGTAAACCTTTGTCAGAAGGAGTCAACTGTTGAAGCATTACCGACTAAATAAAGAATACTATATGTTATTCGAAAATCTTCACAGTGGATACGGGTTCATATTCCCTGTCTGTGTTTTATATCCCCTTAGCCGTCAGGCGAAGGGGATATAGGACACAGACAGGGAATATGAACCCGTATCCCCTGTGAAGCCCGAATAACTTTGATATTCTACTAGAAGTGCTATATTTTTTCTATCAAAAGCGCTTAAAAATTGTAATTTTGCTACCACGGGTATACGG
Source organism: Modiolus philippinarum (assembly GCA_002080025.1). Lineage (NCBI taxonomy): Eukaryota > Metazoa > Mollusca > Bivalvia > Mytilida > Modiolidae > Modiolus > Modiolus philippinarum. The sequence goes on along the minus strand of MJUU01059880.1, from coordinate 132,128 downwards.
TCTCATATCCCCTGCCAAGGTAAAGAATCAAATTGCAGGATTTACCTGTATATTTCACTTCAGCAGAATATAATGTGTTAACCTGTGGCGTATGCCTGAAACATTTCCCTAGGAAAAATAATCTAGACAGACACGAGAGAAAACACAACAACAACGGCTACTTTCCTTGGACCAAGTGTGGATTATTATATAGAAGCAAAGATAACCTGTTTGAGCACCAGGAAAAGAAACGCCTGTGGAAACACTTGCTGTCAGACCTGTAGAGATTATAATCCATCTGGACACCAGTGCTATATGCAACCCGTGAATATCGACCATAGAAAAAGAAACAGACTAATATTTTCTTCGACTTTGAATGCACCCAAGATGACAAAATCCAGTGTTACAAAGGATACTCGCACGATGATAATGGCAAGTGCACTGATTGCAAATCAATGAAGTGTGGAGCTTCCGAACACAAACCAAATTTATGCGTCATACTGAAGGTCTTTTTGAAATGCAAAAGTTCGATAAAGATAGCACCTACCAGACATAAGGAAAGAACGAATTGGTATTTGCCAGACCAAACACTACCAAACACTTTTGAAAGTGGCTATTTTCTGGAGACAACCAAGGAGCAACCGTCATCGCACACAATTTCAAATACGATTCTTTACCAATACTAGGATATTTATACCAACATGGAGAGAAACCCGCTACAATGTACCACAGCAAATGAAACAAAGAACATGTATATCGAAGTACGGTGTCAACAATACTGAAACTTCCTATAATTTTACCTCAAATATATAAGAAAGAAGACATTTTCTCTATATCACATTATGACGATGTCCGCAATATGACTTAACCTTAAATTTGTTCTCCATTTTATTTTATACCGGTGTCTGCAATACTTAAACTTTCTATAATTTTACCTTAAGGTGGTTCGGGGGACTAAGCAAAATCCATCAGAATTTTTCAATAATTTGCAGAATTAAACTTCAAAAATTGTACTTCCAAAAAATGAAATAAAAATTGGGGGTCGCGGACCATATAAGCTTACAATCTTTTCCCCGAAAATATGGATTTTTTAGTTGAAAGGTTAAGGAAATTGCCATTTTTTAAAAATTATATAAGTTAATTCCATGAGAATTTTGATTAATTTTGTATATTGCTAGCCCTTATATTGATCTTTCTAAAAACAAAAAGAAAAATGGGGGTCACGGACCTTATTACGAAATTGTTTCACAAAGTCAAAATTTTCGTAGTGATTTCTTTGTAAAATATTTTTAGAAATTACCTCCCTTGTTTAAATTTTCATTTCAAAGAATTTTACAGTAAAAATACTATTCTGAATTTTTCTTCAAAAATGAATGGTAAACTAAGAGAAATAGACCCATTGTTTGTGTTTTTAGCCAAATATTGTACAGATTTGACCAAATTTTAAAATGTTTGTATATTTCTTTAATAAAAATTACCTATCAAAGCATGAAATATGAAAACAAAATGGCGGAATACCACCGATCCACCTTAAACATATAAGAAAGGGCACATTTTCTTTATCTTATATTATACAAGTGTCTGCAATACTGAAAATTCCTATAATTTAACATTAAATTTATGAGAAGGGCACATTTTCTGTATTTTATATTAAACTAGTGTCCGCAATACTGTAACTTCATTAAATTTAATCTAAATATATAAGAAAGGGCACATTTTTCCTACATTAAATTATACGGGTGTCAACAACACTGAGCAATTTACTACAATTTAAATATACTACTCACCAAAAGAATCGATACACAGATTTTGTTTAAAATAATCTTTTACCTTCTAGCAGAAAACCATAACTCATAGACAAATGGGTTTTTTGCACGTAAGAATTAAAATTATGCCGTTGTATTGATATTGATCCAATATCCACCCGTCTATGGGAAGGATGATATCTCCGGCCTTACATTGATTACGTGCTAAGTGTACAAGGTTTCGGGTTTTTTGGGAATAATCTTCCAGGCAAACCATCTTCAGAGGGGCCTAAATTTTCCAATTAAAGTTTATTATCTAAAGATAAATTTTTATATTTTATTAATAGAAAAAAATTATTTAATTAATAATATTTTTAAAGTTTATTAACATTAATGTAATTTTTATAACATTTATATTATTTTGAATTCCTGAATAGTTTTTAGTATACAAATATAGTGAGAAAATCAAGTTATTTTCTCCTTTTTATATATGTTTGCCAGACTTGGTTTCTGTAATTTATATCGTTTCAAGTCATACTGTTTTATAGCTATTTCCGTCAAGGTTACACCTTCCCATGTTTTGACATCAGTTCTGCTAAATTTCTGTCTCTTTTAAATGCCACAGTCGGTTTTTTTCTCGATATATCTTCGAGGACTTCATCTTTTTCAAGTGAATTACACTCTCGACTGGAATACTTTAAAACTTTACAATGAAGATTACTACTTCGGTACTAACCCGAAAACCGATTTTATTTCAAAATCTGAAATATCTAAATTTAGGAAAATTTTGTTAACATCTAAGGAGTATCTCCCTCTTGCATAGCTCTGTGCTTTGCTGATTTTGGATTTCCTATTTAGGCCCTATTGGTAATTTGTTCTCTATCAGTTTTTACACACATTTCGGTTCATGGCTTCCAAATGTTTCGACTTTATCTGCACTGATGAGACATAAGTTGTCGAAATGCGCATATGCAGAACCTAAATTCACAGTAACCTCGGTATTTTGTTATTTGTTACCACTTGGCCGATGCCACTGCTGGTAGACTGTTAGTCCCCGAGGGTATTCACCAACCCAGAAGCCAGTACTTCATTACTGGCCCGAAGACAGATTTTATTTCAAAATCTGCAATATGTAAATTTACGAAAATTTTGTTAAAAACTAAGGAGTATCTCCCTCTTGCATAGCTCCGTGCTTGGCTGATTTTGGCTTTCCTATTTAGGCCCTAGCTAAATGTTTAAGATTTGTCCCGACAACCCATTCTCGGGTAGAAAACTTTTACATGAATTCAAAAGCTATGAAAGGCAGTTGAGATTGAAATATTTTTACGCGATCTTGACGTTGCGACGTCTCACGGGACCTGCTGTCACTTGATTTATCTTTTAATGAGTATGTTTGCTTAGATTGATCTGTTGTCTTTAACTTGTTCTTCTTTTCACATAACAATGAATTGCAAGGGCAAAAATCAAGATCGACGGTCTGCCCGCGCTAAAGCATTCTTCACGTTAATTTTGGATTGAAAGGGTCATATAAATGGGACATTGTTATAGAATTTTTAGGATGGCAAAGTGTTAACCTGATGAAGTGTCCAAATTATTGTCATCAAACAATCTGAATTATCAACCAGTTAACGACAAACTCGATCACCGGGCGCAAAACTACCATTTCGGATTTTGAGCGTATCTGTATCTGAAATGATTTAGAAATATGATAAACATATGTCTTTTGGTGTTGAATACATAAATATACTAAAATGAAAACTTCAAATTGTGAAATAAAAAAATATTTACAAAATTAACTCTGTATCGTTTCTTTTGTTGAGTAGTATATATATAAGAAAACCCACATTTTTCTATATTTTATGTTAAACCACTGTCTGCAATACGAAAACCTTCTTTAATTTAACCTTAAATATATAAGAAAAGACACATTTTCTCTATTTTATAGTCTAATGCTGTCCGCAATACTGTAACTTCCTATAATTTAACCTTCAATATATAAGAAAGGGCACACTTTCCCTATATTATGGTATACTGGTGTCTGCAATACTGAAACTTCCTATAATTTTAACCTTAAATATATAAGAAAAACACACATTTTCTATTTTTAAATTATACAGGTGTCAGAGATACTGAAACTTCCTACAATCTAACTTTAAACTAGAGATGGCAATTTCACAGATATATTGTAACCGGTTATTCGGAAAACCTTTCAACCGATTAACCGGTTAACCGGTGTTTAATGAAATATTGAATGTTTTCCAGATAATTAAATTCATTTCTCTGTTTCGTGATGTACATAGAGATAGGGAAACTAAGAAAAAATATATAAGCTAGCCATTAGATATTTTCCAGTCGTTATCTCAGGAAAATGTTCCTGTGATGTTCTACTTGGCTTATATAAAATTGTTTTACCATTTTAATCCATAAATTTTGTTTTCTTTCGATTTTCAGTGGAATAACAAATTTTCTTGATGTAAATTATAGTTTACTTTAATTTGTGAAGAGACATGTCTAGAACCCCCACAAAGTGCTAAACCCATAGGACATTATTATTGTTTGTATTATTATACGTAATACATGTTCATAAAAATTCTACCATGTATATTCTGTTATGACATTACATTATAATTCAACATTTTGTAAATTCATGTAAACTCTATAATTACTATAGGTAGATAATTAGCAAATTAAGTTAGCTTATTAGACTTCAGTTGAAGACATTATGATAGGACTGAAAATTTAAAAGTAATTATTTATGTGAACAACTGGTCAATTAATTGGTTGTTGAGATGTATCCAATCAATTAAATAAATAAAAATACTCATGTCTGATCGTACACATAACATTATACAACTGAAACAAATTCTGATACCGAGTACTCGAATACCGATTTTGCTAACCGGTTACGCCCTATTCGACCGATTAACCGAGTAACCGCTTACTCGTTGCCATCCCTACTTTTAACATATAAGGGCATATTTTCTCTATTTTATATTATACTGGTGTCTGCTATACTTAGACGTTCTTTAATTTAACCTTAAATATATAAGAAAGGGCAAATTTTCTCTATCTTATAGTATACTGGTGTCCACAATACTGAAACTTCCTATAACTTAACCTTAAACAAATAAGAAAGGGTAAATTGTATCTATTTCATAGTATACCGGTGTTCATAATACTGAAACTTACTTTAATTTAACCTGAAATATATAAGAGAGGGACTTTTTTATTTCATATGTTCGTCTGTCTCGATTGTATTGTTCTGTTACCTGGCTGGGAGTTGTTTTAATATGTCCAAAATGACCTCACGTAATTTAAAGTTTAGTAAAAAAAAAATGAAATAACTGGTAAAAATAGTAAGTTGATGTAACCACTAAGCCCTGTAGATATTACGTGAAATTAAAGAATTTCAGTCGTTTCATCAAATTCCTGTTTACACATTTACTGTTAGTGCAGCGGACGATATTTGAAAAGACGCTTAATTTCAAGGTTTAATATACCGGAATCACAAACCGACAAATCTGAGTTTAAACGAAAGGAAAATATTTATATTTTCAAATTTCATTTGTTGTAAGAAGTTGGTGTGGTTACGTGTCCGTAATTGTGGCGTGAAGCAACGCCACGACTGAATTATCCATCAATTTTGATAATGTAATAATAGCCATATATAATGCAATGATAGCCATACCTGAATCAAATGTCGCTCTAAATTTAGCATCAAACAGTGCATAAGAGGTCAAATTCAGAAACACGATATCATTTGAAATAGTACAGCCGTCAAAAGTATGTAATAATTTTTCAACAATTTTTAACTCTATTGTTGTTCCTTTTGCTAAATATTTAATTTTTGTTTAGTAATTAACATTTGGCTGTAATAAGAAAAGTAATTTGCATCTTACCCTCAAGTTTGATTGAGCTCCGGCACTTGGTTTCGAAGAAATGTACGTAAAAGTGTTTTCTAAAAGTCATAATTTTACTCCGGATGTGATACCGATATCTGTTCCTAGATTAAAATCTCCTTGGCCATTTCTAATTTGTTGTAAAAGATGAATCGGTATGTTTTAGTCTTTACTGCTCTTTTGTTGTGTCTGTTAAATGGTGTTCGTTCAGCTGAAGTGTTTTCTATTGGATTATATGTTCATTAAATTGTTTTTGTATACTATCATGTTTGAATTCGTCATTTTTCAAAGTTCTGAAATACACTATCTTTTTAAACTCCAGAAATACTGTTATTTGAGTCTTATTCTTACTAACTCCATGCAGTCGGTCAACATAATGAAGGATTAATAGCTTTAACAGAAAAATGAACACTTCAGGTAGTGCTTTGAAACTTTGACAATTATTAGCTAAGCTTGTGCTTCCCGTAATTTAGATAATACATGCATCGAGAACAAAACTCAGTGACTCTTTTGTGATGACTTTAGTTCTTCAAACAAAGACGTCATATATTTCTAAGTTCCTCCAATCAAGACCTCATGGCTTTTGTTAGTTTATTTTCACAGTAATATAAAATTAGTTCTCGAGAATGACATTCTAAAACATTTTGATTCGTGTGAAATAAGGAAAATGGATTATTCGGGAATAAAATAATTAAATATATTAGATGATTAAAACAAGGTCTATAATTATACGCAAATTTGAATTGTTGACCCATTAGGCAGGGGAAAGAGGAGAAATATGTAAGCACAACGGGGTTAGGGAGGTTTGGTGAGTTAAGAGCCAAGGTTGTCATAAGGAAACATTTTGTTCTTTAAAAGTGAAAAAGAAAGGAAATGGGGTTAATGTCAAGGAGACAACATCCCATCTCCAGGTTAAAATGACCTAAAACAAAGCATCTAGGGGTCACCGCACGGTGATTTTTTACCTTTGTGAATTAACTCCAAATCAATATAGCTTCTAAACCCTGGCTTGCGTTTGGTCTGATTTGATAAGAAAATAGTCTTGCAATAACACAACGAAAACTTGTGTTTATTGTAACATTATTTTATATTTTAGATTTTTTAACATTAAGGAGAATGACCCTCCCCCTCCCCCCAAAAAGACAAAAAAAAGAAATGGTTGTGATAGGATGAGTTATTTTCAAGTTGTCCTTCTGTTAACGGATGGACGTGAGCTTGGAGGGATGAGCAGATGATACACATAATTGACACATGTACCGAGCCTTACCAAATTAAGAGTCCCCCACCAGCGGAGCACGCGACAGGGGCAGAGGACAAAAACAAACAATTTAACGTTTATTTTTGTACGAGTTTAAAGTGGGACTAATTCCCGACGAAAATGATATCTGAGCAAGNCCCCCCCCCCCCTCGAAATTCCTCACCTCTTAAATCTCATCTGGTTATTTATTCGAGATAATTGGTGCAAATATTGTTTAAACGAGAAGTCTTCCTCGGGACTCCTGCAGGATTTAGTATGATGTTGCCAAATGAAAGTGGGATGTGAAGCTTATGTGTATATTCCGAGTATCAAAAGGTAATTGTACCATCCTAAAATGATTTTTTAATTAATGATTAAAACGAGAATCCCAGATATTCTGGACGAGTGATGGTGATATCGGTATAATGTAAGCATATGTATGGCACGCAATAGTAACAAAAATGCGGTATACCTATATTTCGAACGAAAACTAGAGGTTTTCGAGCGAAATACTAGGTATATCGCTCGTTAACTAAGGGTTTCCGACCGGTATACATAGTATTTCGCCGAAAACCCTAGTTTCCGATCGGTATCGGAAATTCGAGTTTAAACCGAAAACGCTATTCATAGATTTAGCCAATGAGAAACGAGAAACAGAAATCGCTATTGATGTTTAAAGTTCGTCCAATCAGAAACGGAAACCGGTATTCGGAGTTTAATTGCACCAGTCAAAATCTTTTATTCTGTTTTTGCTTATAATTCTCTCTCTTTTACTCGACTTTCGTATTTTTAATTTATTATATGTATTTTGATATTATAAGTTCATAACCAAATAGGGTTGTGCCTGCATGTGACACTTTTGTAGTGTGAATGGATTCGCGGTCATGGGAGGATTCTATCTCGAACCGTTGTCTATATTAATCTTAACCAGTTAAATGTTGTGAATATCGCCGTTTTAGGCTTAGTTTAAGAAATATGTTATACATTGACGAACATGGACGTCTGAAATCTAGATTATATGACAAACGTGATGATATTGACTTTCGAATTGTGAACTTTCCCTTTCTCTGCAGCAATATACCTTCATCCCCAGCATATCGAAAAAAAGAAGGGAAACGGGGAATGTGTCAAAGAGACAACAACCCAAAGGGGAGAAATAACAACTCAAAGCCACCATAAGATCTTCAATGAACGGTGAGAAAACCCCACACCCAACGGCAGGTCGGAGTCGGCCCCTGAACAAAGAGCAATCAAGTCCACCGAAGTAAACATCATCCTAGACTCCTATAGACATAAAGTAAACTAACTAGAAAAAGGACAAGACACATAAAGGTTTAATAAATTTCCTGACTTAGGACAGGCGCAAACCTGCTGCGGCGGGGTTAAACTAGTTTTATTGGGCCCAAACCTTCCCCTATAGCCAATGTGATAAATAAAAAAAACAATCGTAACAACAGTAAAATTCAGTTGGCAACAGGACTGAGTCAATTGTGAAAAATGAAACAGAAAGAACTAAATATACGGACAAAAACATGAATTCACAAGAGACTACTAACAGTTAACTGACATGCCAGCTCCAGACCCATCACCAACTGACAAAACAAGTTATGTACCCTCAGTATACAGCTTCCACCAAGATCCCTTCCTGTGAGGAGTTTAGAATAATGATATCATGTATATACCGGAATACATAACCCGTGTCCATGCAATACAGATTTTAGAAATTAGGAATGTGTTTAGTTAAATTGCAAAGACCCTATCAAAAAATCAATGTTAATACCAAAGAAGGCCATACGTAATGACTTGACGACAATACCGTAATTATAAGCCTTATGAATTAGACGATTTAAAGGTTTTATAAGTTTGTTAGGCGAGTTTAAGTATTTTTTAGCCTTGATTAGATGTTTACAGGTTGCATTGTATTTATGAACTGAGTCTTTATATCGATGATAAAATTTAGTAAAGGTTTTAACTAGTTTGTGATAACGAAAACCCTGATGTAATAGTTTTTCAGTTATGAAAAGATTCCGTTCATTACATACTCGAGCAAATCGAACAAGTTGAGATATTAAACACCATATGATGGCACTAATGGAACATCGCCATCCAGAAATGGATAATTAACTATGGGAAAAGAAAAATCATCCCTTTTATCATAAATTTTAGTATCTAATTTACCATTCGTTATATCAAAATTGATTTCTAAGAACGGACAATGATGATTATCAGAATTGGCTTTATTCAAAGAGTATATATTTCACAATTACTTCGTTACTGTAGAGCGTGCAGTACATACAGTGACTTTGTGGGAAGAGCAAAAGCACTGTCACAAAAACTGCTGAGTCAGGGATATGTTCAGCCTTTGTTACTTTCGTCCCTTCAGAAATTCTATGGCCGTCACCAAGACATCATAGATAGATATGAAATGTCAGTGTCAAAAATTAAACTGACATTTTCAGCTAGATTCGCGTCTCCCCGGTTTTAACATTACCGGTTTTGACTTTACCCTGGATTGACCCACTGACAGTGTGACGGGAGCTGTGCACATAGCAGTACATGCTTACCCTTCCGGAGCACCTAATGTCACTCTCGTTTATTGAGAGTTCACACTGTTAGTGCTTTAGTTTTTTGTGTTGTATATGTAATGTTCGTGTGTATTCTGGGCATGTGGTGTCTTTGGTTTTCTGTCTTCTGGTGTCCTTGCTTTTGCCTTGTCTCTGGACTTTGATTTGTGTAATCGTGTGCTTTGTTCCTTCGGTATTCTACTGCCGTTGTTTTTTAATTAACAAATCTCTAGAGGAAAAAAAATTATTTTCATATCATTTGAGATGTACCTTGTCTCGAAATTAAAAAAAAATCATGAAATTTGGCATAAAATAGATATGAAAAAATCATAGTCTAATTAGCAGTGAAAATAACAACAACTCAGTCTTAAAATGATCAAAGCAATTCAGTGTTTTGAAAATTTTACTTTTATCATATCCTTTCCAAGGAGTTTTATAATTTGGGAAGTTAAACATTTCATGGATTTTAGCATTTAAAGGGTATGAAAAGTAAAAATTTAAAGTTTATGGTTTAAATTCAGTCTTGAAAAATGACAAAAGCAATAAAGTGTTTTGAAAATTTTACATCATAATATCCTTTGGAAGGAGTTTTATAATTCGCGAAGCAAAACCTTCATGAATTATAGCATTAAAAAGATATGAAAAATAAGATTCACTGTCTGCGGTTTAAACAAACTCTTTAAAAATGACAAAAATAGTTAAGTGTTTTGAAAATTTTACTTCAATATGTTGCGAAATAAAAAAATCAAATTTAGTATAGAATAGGTATGAAAAGCAAGATTTTTAATTAGCGGTGTAAACTCAGTCTTTAAAAATGACAAAAACAATTGAGTGTTTTGAAAATTTTAAATCTTATCATCCTTTTAAAACCTTAATAATTTGCGAAGCAAAAACGTCATGAATTTTAGCATTAAAAAGATATGAAAAGTAAAATTTTCAGTCAGTGGTTTAAACTAACTCTTTAAAAATGACAAAAATAGTTAATTGTTTTGAAAATTATTATTCATTAAATCCTTTCGAAGGAGTTTAATATGTTGCGGAATAATCTTCAAAAGTCTTTGGTTCGCTAATTATAAAACTCCTTCGAAAAGATACTATGATGTAAAATTTTCAATGCAATGAATTGTTTTTGTCATTTTAAAGACTGAGTTTAAACTGCTGATTAAAAAGTTTACTTTTCTTACCTATTCTATGCTAAATCTGATGATATTTTTATTTTGCGAAATATAAAACTCCTTCGCAAGGATATAATGAAGTAAATTTCATTTTTAAAGAGTAAGTTTAATTCGCAGACTTAAAATTTTACTTTTCATTACTTTTTAATGCTAAAATTCATAAAGTGTTTGCTTCGAGAATTATAAAACTCTTTTGAAAGAATATTATGATGTAAAATTTTCAAAACAATGAATTGTGTTTGTCATTTTTAAAGACTTGGGTTTAAACCGCTGATTAAAAATCTTTCTTTTCGTACCTATTCTATGCTAAATTTGATTATTTTTTATTTCGCAACATATCAAAATCCTTCGCAAGGATATAATGAAGTAAAATTTTCGAAACACTTAACTATTTTTGTCATTTTTAAAGAGTAAGTTTAATTCGCAGACTACAAATTTAACTTTTAAGACCTTTTAATGCTAAACTTCATAAAGTGTTTTCTTCGCAAATTATAAAACTCCTTTGAAAGGATATTATGATGTAAAAATTTTCAAAACTTTGAACTCTTTTTGTCATCTTTAAAGACTAAGTTTAAACTACTGATTAAAATTCTTTCTTTTCATACCTATTCTATTCTAAATTTGGTGATTTTTTTTTATTTGGCAACATATCAAACTCCTTCGCAAGGATATAATGAAGTAAAATTTTCAAAATACTGAGGTATTTTTGTTATTTTCAAAGAGTAAGTTTAATTCGCAGACTAAAATTTTTACTTTTCATAACTTTTTAATTCTATCATGATGTAAAATTTTTAAAACAATGAATTGTTGTTTGTGTCATTTTTAAAGACTGAGTTTAAACCGTTGATTTAAAGCCTATTCTATGCTAAATTTGATGATTTTTTCAACATTTCAAACTCCTTCGCAAGGATTATAACGAAGTAAAATTTTCAAAACACTAAACTATTTTTATACGACTGCAAAAATTTTTGCGGTTGTATTATGGTATGGCCCATCGTCGGCCTCGGCGTCTGTGGCCACCATAACTTTGTTTCTAGAAGACAGATCATCTTCAAATTTCAGTAGGAGGTTCCTTGGCATAAGGGTTTTAATTTCGGGTTTGTGGCCCCATCCGTTAAAGAAGCCAGGATCCTGTAACGCTTACCTGGCTTTCAGTTGCCACAATCAAGGTAACAATGTAAGTTATACAGTTAATCTTCAGTTTCTCAAACTTTCGTAGGTCCAACACCTCCAATATCTTGAACTGTTTTTAAAGTCTGATCATGTTTTATTATATTTCTTTGTTGGGCTTTTTTGATAAAAACGTTCTTGCTAAGGACAACTTTCGACACCAGTTTTGAAGTCGAGACGTCATTTTGTAAATGGCAGTCAACAAACAATTTTCAACATCGGTTTTGAAGTTGCAACATCAATATCTATTTGGAAATCAAATTTCTTTGAAATCGAACGATGTTGAATTTTCCCGCCTTTTTTGGCAGCCATTTTGAAAATGGCGGTCAAGGAACAATTTTCAACACCGGTCTTGAACTCGCAACATCAAGATCTATTTAGAAACAAAATTTCATTGAAATCGGACAATGTTGAATTTTTTGAAAATGGCGGTCAAGGAACAATTTTCAACATCAGTTTTGAAGTAGCCACAGCATGGCAAACATTTCATCAATTTACACTTAACCTTCATCTTCTATAGTTTTGGAAATAATAGATGAAAAATACGAAAATTAAAAAAATTCAGTGAAAAAAGGGCAATAACTCTCACAAGGGTTTATGGATTTTCTTCAAAATTTCAGGGTGGGTAGGTCTTGATATGCTGAACATTTTTGCAATTTACATTTGACCTCTATCTGTTGAAATAAAAATTAAAAATGCAAAAATTTTGAAAATTTCACGGAAAAAGGGCTATAACTCCCAGACAGGTTTTCAGATTTTCTTCAAAATTGCACAGTTTGTATATCTCATCATGCTGATCATTTTTCCTCCGTCAGATTTTTGATATCTGTAACGGTTTTCGAGTAATTTGCAAAAAAGCAATTTACCCCTATGTTCTATTTTTAGCAACAGCGGCCATGTTGTTTGGTCTACGGACATAAAAATCACAAACTTGAAAGTGCATACCCTGGTGATGATTCAGGCTAAGTTTGGTTAGTATTGGTCCAGTAGTTTCAGAGAAGAAGATTTTTGAATAAAAGTTAACGGACGGACGGACGGACGACGGACGACGGACGCCGAGTGATGGCAAAAGCTCACATGGCCTTTGTCCCGTTTTCTAGTTTCCGTTCAATTTCAATTGCAAACTAGGGTTTTCGGTGAGATACTATGTATACCGATCGGAAACCCCTAGTTAACGTGCGAATACTAGGTATACCACAGTTTTGTTACTATCGCGTGCCATACATATGAAATCATTCATGTAGTTAAAGCAGTCTACATACCACGATGGGTGCTTACTAAATGGTTATAGATATTGAAAGAAATTCACTAAAGATGTTAACAACCTCAAATTCATGCTTTTGGCATTAAAATGTAGAAACAAAACCAAAATAAATGTAAAAAAAAAATATTTTTCTGAATTCACACGCGAAGAATCCCCCCTTTTTAAGGTTATCGGACACAACTTTTTTAATACAAAATGGCACTGCAAAATTGTTTTTAAAATAAATTTGTAAATGCATACTGTTGAATAAGGCCAAAATATAAATATATGCAATTCATTGACTCTGATTAGCAAATAATGATTGGAAACTTCTTTTGTACAGAAATAGAAAAAAATCAAAAGCGGATGCAATAACGTGATGAGGCAAATATAAATTTGAAAATATGTATTTTTTTTTTGCTTTATATGTTTGCTTGTATGTCAACCTGCATTTCAGTGGTCCAATTTATGTTTTCTGTTTACTCTATTAGGCAAGATAGATAGTTCTTCTCCTCACTTGGATTTTTACATTATTTTCAGACATAGCCTTTGAACTTAAATAATATAAAATGTAACCACCCCTGTCCTTTACTACATCTATATTATGATGGGATATTTCTTGCATGTATTGTATACAGTGGTTTTTTAAATAGAGCAAAACACTGTCCCAAAAGCTGCTTAGTCAGGGATTTGTTAAGCCTTTGTTACTTTCATCCCTTCAGAAACTCTATGGCCATCTCCATGACATCATTGACAGATATGACGTGTCTGTGTCCAATAAAAACGGACATTTTCAGCTAGATTTCACGTCTTCACGGATTTGACATACCCGGTTTTGACTTTACCCTGGATTGACTCACTAATAGTGTGACGGATGCCACTAGTGGGGTAGGACATGCTTACCCTTCCGGAGTACCTGATGTAACTCCCGATTTTCATGGGAGTTCACACTACAAGTGCCCTATTTATTAATGTCGTCTTTTTTTATTGCCGTGTATTGTGGCTGTCTCACATCCTTGTTTTGTCTCTCTTCCCGTTTTTGCCATGTTTTTGGACTTTGATTTTTGTAATCATCACTTCCCTTGTTCCTTCGGTATTCTTATGCCGTGGTTCCAGTGATATATAATAGACGAGTTTCAAATTGGTGAATTTTCCCTGAAAATTTTGACGTCACAATATAGATTTTAGGACGTCAAAATGTTATGTGACGCAATTTACTCCGATTGACCCTAGGTCAATCGGGGTAATTCATTCATAAAACGAAATTGGTCTATTCCACCGTATGTTAAACCGGTATATTTAATTTCAAAAATTCACTACTATGTGACATATCAAACATTTAAATAAACACAAATGCTAATAGACATGAAGAATCAAATTGATATATCCATTGAAGATGCATACAATTAAAAACTATTTCTAGCATACAAACTTTTTGCTGTATTAAAAAGCTATGCATTTTATGCATTTTATGCATTTTAACATTTTTTGAAATTATGGATATCCTTTGTTTGGGTTCTAGTGCTGCTGATGAGGAATAAATTTCCGAAATGGCCATACAGCCCATTAAAATTATTGCAGTTGGAGTTAACATATGTGTTATGGTCTCATGTTCATTTACTCCATATCCTTTCATAAAATATGTGGACTCGTAATCTTGTTTTTACATGTGTGATATTGTCTGCATGTTTTTCAATAAGTAGGATCCTACATAATATATGTTTAGTACATTAGTCCAGGTAAACATATAGAGAATCTTTGCCATTACTATAAACTTATTGTAATTCGATAGAACATTTTTTGTCAATTTACCATGGTCATATATTAGTAATAAGAAAAAAGCTCCTCGTCGCCGTAGAACTGAAAGATCGTGACTACAATTTTACACTTTTGAGTAAGAAGGGAAAAACGTTTTGTCGTATCTGCCAGTTACGACCTTGTAATCTCAAAATGGAAGTTGGCGGGAATTTTTTTTAGTTGAATAGTACTGCAGATACGACCTTTTAATCCAACTGTAGAAAAAAGTGTCAATACGACCTACGAATATTTTAGCTATTTAAATAGGGCTTTTATAGGAACCCAGTGTAAAGTTATTATGGAGCTGAAGAAGAAGAGTCAAAATATGATAGAAAGTGAAAAAGGTCGTAAGTGCCACTTACGACCTTATAATTCCACGGCGACGTCCTATCTTTTCAGCTTGGGATTTTGGCATTATCCAGACATGTTCCTTTGCGTTTTTTTTTT
>MJUU01059880.1:74384-116853 GCA_002080025.1 Modiolus philippinarum | reverse complement strand
GGGGGGGGGGGGTAATGTAATATGGTGTTAATTCTGTTTCATCCAAACTACTTACAATTCTTCTAAAGTCCTCAGAGGATCAAATATTCCAGATTTTAGACTTGACAGATAGTTGTTTTGGAGAAACCTGCATACGAAATATGTCGTGTTAAAAGTGTTGGTATATATATAATTAAAAAAGAATTATAACATCAAAATAAACACAATTGTTTAGTCTGGACAATATATATATTGTCTCGTGTATGGGTGAATATTTGTACCAATTAAAACTCCAATATAGTCGGTATCAAAGTTATATTACACAAGTTCTTTCATGTTTATAAGAAATCTTCAGTTGTAACTGTAAATGAACAGTGTAACGTATCTATATAGTAGATAGGAACACAAGGTCACAGTATCATTTAAGGGAGTTAAACGTTATGTTAAATAACATAAATATGCATAAAAATATTCCGGAACACAGAGCGTCACACAATTATACAATTGAACACGAATATTTTGCGTTAAGTCTCGATTTAAGTTATGAAATAAAGTATAAGTCCTTCATTTGTCCTTCCGGAACACCTGCTGTCACTCTCAGTTTCACTGGAGTTCACACTGTGAATGCCTTTGTTTTGAATGTTGTAATTTCTATTTCTGTTCTTTGTATCTGTCTAACGGCTTTATTTTCTGTGTCTAATGTCATTGTTTTCTGTGTTCTCGTTTTCGCCGTGTCTTTGGACTTCGATTTTTGTAAATTACACTCCTTTGTTCCTTCGGTATTCTACTGCCGTTGTTTCATTTCACGTTTAATGTCACATTCAATGCTCAATTTGTAAAAAAGGAAATATAAAAAAAAATCCCCCACCGAAATTGGTCTATATGTGTGCTCAGAGGGATGTTTCTATATTGTGGCTGTTGTTTTTTTCTTGGTGTTTGTGTATTAGCACTCTTTCGGACAAGCTGTTTTCCGTTTGTCCAATATGTATTTTATTGCATCCGCTACATTTAATACAATAAACTAAATTTTCGGTCTTGCGTGTCATGTAAGAAAGAGGAAAGAGGATAACAGGAAATGGCTGAACATAACAGGCACATGCCACAATCTTCCAGGGAACTACAGAGGAAAAACACAAGACAAGGGACACACGTAAACAACGATAGGAACTCGGAACAACCGGACTTGCAACCGGCACTAGCAAAAGCCAGCGGTAGGGTTAAACCCGTTTATGGGTACCCAAACATCTTCTTTATCTGTCCTGTTTCCCTATAGGATAACAAACATACGAATAAAACAAAATACAGGTAGACTACTAATTCCATGACCACAATCTTGAAAAGACAGAAAATGACAATACGCAATTAAGAAAATATCGGCAAAAAATGACTTTTCATTTGGTGTTCCAATTTTTTGCCAATGTCAATATAAAGACATGTAACGACTATCTTGGCAATGTGAAATCAATTTTTTCTTTCTTATCCATTTCATCAAATTTTGCTCGTCTTAATAGCTGTTTTAGATTTCGCGGTTGTTGTTTGCTCTGTATAACTGTTTCTTGGTTTGTCATTTTGCGTAATTTAGAATCTTGTGTAAGTATTGGCAAGTTTGCTTTAGCCACGGGAAGATTTTTATAGTTCCGAGGATTTTGCGTAATAACGAACGGTATTTTGTCATTTTCGTCGTATGTTCATCGCGCATAGATCATAATTGATCAATCGGGATTTGTTTTGCCATATGAATTCCTCGTTTTATTAACGTTTGTAGGTTTTTGATTGAGTAAGAAATTTTCTAGTTCTTCTAACCGCTCTTCCCGTAAATTTTCATCCATAACTACAGTACAAATTTTCCTCTCCAAACAGTATGGGGTGTTTCTTTTAGTATGTGCTTGATGGCATAAATGAAAATTAAGGAACTGGTGAGTATTTGTTTCCTAATAGAATATGTCTCTTTTCAGGTTCATAACATTTTAAATAATAAGGTAATTTCTGGGCACTTTCTCTTTTGTTTAATTTTATTGCCGGAAAAAGCTGTTTATTAAATCGGAAAAGGCATTCAAAGTCCTCATTGGATTTTGTCCAAATGATGAAGCGATCATCGATATATCTTATCCATGATTGTACAATGTCTCTTGTAAATTTCACTCCGAACCTATTTTCAATTTTCTGATATAACTTTTGTTCTAAAACCCCCGTGAATAAAATAGTATATATATAAGGGCTAATTTCGTACCCATTGATGTCCCTCGTGTTTGTGTATAGTTTTTGTCATTAAAATAAAATGAATTATTTATGGAACTAAGTTAGCAGAGTCAAAAATGAAATCGAGGCTGAATCGATCTGGTATAACTTCTCGATGTTTTTCTACCCGGTATATAATTGCATCTATACCTAAGTCATGCAGGATGCTTGTATATAGGCTTGTGACATCGAAACTAACTTTAAGTGCATCTTCTGGCACTGTATGAGGCAATTGTGACAGAAAATCTTTATCGTCTCTAATATAGCTAGGCACATGAAGACAAATTGGTATTAGAATAATATCTAGAAATTACTTAGGCGGTGTCCAGCAATAATTGATCTTAACTTTAAATCTTTGGGATTTCTAACCTTAATGTGCTCGGTTTTTTATATACATGTATTCACATTTCAGGGAGAGACCAGTAAGGAAAATCCGTATAACATACGACAGAATAAAAAAACACATCCCAACACAGAACATATTAGGCAAGCCGTCATATTGAGTCAAATACAGTTCATATTCATATTCTTTATCGGTGGTTGCTGACTTCTGTTTAGCTGGAAAGTTTATTATTCTTCTCAACATCATCAATAAATCTGAACCAAGTCAGTGGTTTTTTAGGAATGGTTAAAAGCAGCTTTTTCTCAATGATTCCCATAAAAATGTTGGCATAAGATGGGACCATCTTGGTTCCCTTAGCTGTACCATTGTGGAGGATGTTCATCAAACGAATGTTGGAATTTACCCGAAGAAAAGAGAGATCATCTTACTCATCGCATGAAAAGTTTCAAAATATCTTAGTATAATAATGAGGTTTGAATTGTTTTCATTATTGCATTTGTATTAGTATAGAAATTTACCTGCTCAATAATATGAAAAAGTGCACAGTTGATCATGATAAATTATGAAACATTTACTGCACAGTAACGTTGATTAACGTTTCAATGCCCCGTTCCTTCTACACCCATTTTAGACATACTGAACCCTCTTTCGATGTCATCTGTGACTTGAATAATGTCAATCAAATATAATAAATCAGTTATGGCACTTCTAAAGTTGGTTTAGACGAAGCGCAAAATATTGACAACAGATAATATTGAAGTCGGGTAAACCCTTGTTCAATTGTACTTATTGCTCCATACAGAGGTGCAATGATTTAGATGAAATAACAAATAACAACGTCTAATTTTTCAGTAAAAATATTCAGATCATAAAAAATAAATATGAACACTAGTTAGAAAAGAAAAAATATAATGAAGAAGAAAGGTGACAAGAATATCATTTTGTGTTTCGTAGCCGTTCCTTGTGTAAATGTTAGAATTACAAGGCGAAATAACAAGAAACAAGAAAAAGGTGATCTGCTGATCACAAACGATACCCCACCCAAAGGCAATCGTAGTAATTGCATGAATTTTCTCACAAAGCTAATTGAAGTCATCATCCAGAACATCCGGAAACTATGTATAAAATTAACAGATTTTGCCAAAATCAAGGGCAATAACTCTGGAACATTTAATACGATCACGATAAAGACCCAAAATATTAAAATTTTCTCTCAAAGCAAACTGGTTATCATCCGGAAACCATAAAATTTACAGATTTTGCTTAAATGAAGGGCAATAACTCTGGAACACAAATTCCGATCACGGTCAAATTCGAACATGACTAGCATTGTGTGAATAGAAACATTGTCCAAAAATATTAAAACTTTCCCTCAAAGCAAACTCAAGTTACCATCCAGAGACCATAAAATTTACAGATTTTGCCTAAATACTCAAGGGCAATAACCCTGGAACGCAAAATCCGATCACGGTCAAAATAGATCTTGACCTGTTATAATCCAAAATATTAAAACTTTCCTTCAAAGCAAACTCAAGTTATCATCCGGATACCATAAAATTTACAGATTTTGCCTACATCAAGGGCAACAACTCTAGAACACATATCCGATCACGGTCAAAATCGAACATGACCTGTATTTTATAAATAGAAACATAATCCCAAAATATTAGAACTTTCCTTCAAAGCAAACTGAAGTTATCACCCGGAAACCATAAAATTCACAGATTTTGCCGAAATCAAGGGAAATAACTCTGGAACACAAAATCCATCACGGTCAAATTGAACTTGTCCTGTATTTTATGAAAAGAAATATAATTGCAAAATATTAAAACGTTTCTTCAAAGCAATCTCTAGTTATCACCCGGAAACCATAAAATTAACAGATTTTACCTAAATCAAGGGCAATAACTCTGGAACGCAAAATCCGATCTGGGTCAAAAACGAACTTGACCTGTATTTTATAAATAGAAAAATAATCCCAAAATATGAAAACTTTCCTTCAAATCAAACTCAAGTTATCATTCGGAAACCAGAAAAATTAGATTTTGCCTAAATCAAGGGCAATAACTCCGAAACGCAAAATCCGATATGGGTCAAAATCGAACTTGATCTGTATATTTATGAATAGAAATATAATCGCAAAATATTAAAACTTTTCTTCAAAGCAAACTCAAGCTTTCATCCGGAAACCATAAAATTTACAGATTATACCTAAATCAAGGGCTATAACTTTAGAACGCAAAATCGAACTTGACCTGTATTTTATGAATAGAAACATAATCCCAAAATATTAAACTTTTCTTTTAAAGCAAATTCAAGTTATCATCCGGAAACGAAAGTGTGACGGACGGACGGCCGGAAAGACGGACGGACGGACGGACAACAGGAATCCTATACACCCACCTTTTAAGGCTAGGGTATAAAAAAAGAAAAAAGACGGCGTTTTATCGATAACAACAACAACAACAAAAAAACCAAAACAAAAACAACATTTTATATGTGAAATGTACTCTGAAGCATTTCTTAAATGTGTTTTAAATCAAGCATCAGTTGTTCTGGAGGTTCCATAATAAATACTTACAATTTTTCCATATAGTACATATTTTCAAATATACCATCCTGAAGTTCTGATATCATATTATTTTCAAGTTTCCTGTAATAAATAGTTTCTTTTTTAGGACTAATTGAAAATAATTATTTATTTTTACTGGACACAAACTTAAACGATATTGAAGAAATTGAATAAAAAATATAAAAGCAAATATCTAAAATGGCTGAAAATTAAAATTATATTCCACAATCTGCAAGGGAACTCACCAGAATATTACAAATAACACAAAAGACAAACGAAACCAACAATAGGAACCCGGGTCAGCCGGGCATAGTACCGCCACCAGCACAAACCAGCGTTAAGGATAAACCAGTTTGTGGGTATCTCTCGTCCCGTTTTCTGATAGTATAATAAACATACGATTATTATGACTATTTTGTGGTTGGAAGTCCAGAGGAGCCTTCCTAACTCACTTAATGAATGTGAAAATAAGTTGTTTATATTTTTGTTTAGACTGCAGACCATTTTTGTGAGCAATAAATGTACGAACGTAAAGATGACAGAAAATACGAATGAAATCTTCCGAATTACCAACAACAGAGGATAAGCAAATGTAAAAAATAATATATACAATATATGTACCGAAATTGTTAAGTTACTTGCAAAAACGTGAATTTAAGGGGGGGAGGATGGTCGAATGCAAAGGACATCTTTATTTATTATTTTTATTGACACTTACAACTCATAAAGAGATGGCTTTCCGTTCTGCATTCCACTTGGTAGACTTGAAATCCTATTGCGTGATAAATCTCTAAAAAAAATCGATTCACTCTGTGTAATCTTGTAAACTCAATTGCTTAGTTAATAAATTTTCATTTTGATTTTAACACACAAATGAGGCATTTCACAGTTCATTTCAAGGTTGTATGGAGGTCTTAAAAACTGTCAGATAACATTTTCTGATATTTTCATGACTTGCGCTTTGTTATTAGAGCATAAAAAAGAAGATGAAATAGAGGGTCAAAGGCCAAATAAGATTTAAGGAAAACGTGTTTTGCATCATTGACATAGCGTGCTCGCAAAACTCAGTTCACTACAATCATTTACTATCGTCCGTTCAATACATGAAATACTGGCTAATTACCATTTGAACAGAGCACCAAACCCCAAAAACTGCATTTAAAAACGCAAATAGTTGTTCATTTTCATATGGAACACATTTTTGAAAAAGTTGTAGTACGGATTGTTTTTTTTTTTATTTAAAGGATATCTAGTAGATGAAAAAGTTTAATTTTTCAGTAAAAAAGTTATATATAGGGAAAACTCCACTCATATTCCATTGTTCAGCTTCCTTTGAATAAAATAGGTAAACAGTTGTGTTACAGGTATGTTTTTCAGTAATTTTATCATTTAAAGATATGAATTAATTCATTTAATGGCGCTTAACTTTTGTCAAATTGTATATTTATGTCTTCTATCAAATGTTTCTCTAAGTACTTACAAAATTTCAAGGCCAACAAATTTGTCAAATATCCCAGCAGGTATTCCTGGTAACATGTTATTCCTTATTTCACTGAATAACAAATAAATATATTTTTTACATGAAAGGGGATAATCAGAAATTAGAACTAGATGTCTTTGATATGACAGAAAAATGAGCTCGAATATGCTGGCAGACTAACAGCAAACAATCCTTAAATTTTCAACATCATTTTTTTCCTTTTTTTTTAGCTTGGGATAGCCAATACGTAGAATCTTTTTAATTATGGTTGGCAACATCATAGACGATGCTAATATTGAGCATATGATCACTGGTTTATTTGTTGACATTAGTTTGGTTTCTTCTATTTCTTTACTTTTTCCCGAGTGATCATCATTTTTATTTCCAAATGTCACGTCCATCTTCTCTTTTTAAGTAATCACTATATTCTTTTGGCCTTAAATAGCATATGCAGAATTTACACCAACTTCGGTATTTAGTCATAGCTACTTCTATCGCCTCTATCTATTCAAGTTATCACTATATTCGTTTGACCTTGTTATTTCTATCGTCTCTATTTTAGTATTTACATTGTTGGTTGTCCTTGCTGCTTCTAATGTCTCTATTGACTCTGTCCATATATCTTTAGCACGGCCACTAATCGATCTAAATCACAGCCAAAGCTATGACGATAAAAAGTTTAGAGGAAGGTCCGGATATGATTTGGAGGAACCTTACAAAATGGTAAACAGAGCTCTTTTTTGGTGTTGTGCGATGTTATGAAGCATAAATTTTAAAAATTAAAAATGTCATCATACACTTCTAAGATTTACATATTATGAAGCAAAATAACTTTTCATTCCGTCATTAATTCGTGACTCTAGAGCATTTGACAGTAAGAGGGGGTCAGATACTTATATTCCGAGTCCGATTGCCAAACGTTTTACATCGATTATTAGACCATTAATTGAGAAGATATTTTTAAAAATTACAAAAAAATCGTCGAAGGGTATGATGACATTTTTCAATTTGTGCTTTAAAACATAGCAAGGCACCAAAACGAGCTTCAAAGTTCCTCCAAATCATATCCGGACTCTCCTCTAAACTTTTTCTTGTCATAGCATTGGCTGTGGTTTAGATCGATTGGTGGCCGTGTTGTGTTTTTTTTTTTTTGCTCTCATTGCTTTTATTGCCTCTGTTCAAGTTTTCTCAATGCTTGTTCGCCCTTGTTACTTTCAAATATTCATTATGTTTGTTTGGTTTTGTTACATGCATTGTCTTTGTTCAAATATTCACAATGTGTGTTCGCCCTTATTTCTTGTTTCTGCCAGGGTCTCTGTTCAACTATTCTTAAAGTTTGTTCGCCCTTGCTACGTCCTTTGTCTTTCTTCAAGTATTCACTATGTTTGTTTTCTCTTGTTAATTTTTTGGCTTTGCTGAAATACTCACAATTATCAATGCTTGTTTGCACTTCTCACTTTCATTGTCTCTATTCACGTATTCACTGTTTCTTTGCTCTTGTTACCTTATTGGCTTTGTTCAAGTATTCACTATATTTGTTCGCTCTTGTTACTTCAATTGTCTCTGTACAAGTACTTGCCCTTGTTACTTTCATTGTCTCTATTGAAGTATCCACTATGTTTGTTTTTCGTTTGTTACCTTTATTGGCTTTGTTCAAGTAAGTTCACGTTTGTATGCCCCTTTAACTACATTTTGTATTTTACGAAAGGATATGGAGCAAATGAACATGAGACCATAACACATATGTTTACTCCAACTGCAATAATTTTAATGAGCTGTATGGCAATTTCGGAAATTTATTCCTCATCAGCAGCACTAGAACCCAAACAAAGGAAATCCATAATTTCAAAAAATGTTAAAATGCATAGAACCAAACGAAATCCGAATAGTCAGTAATATCAAATATAGCTAAGAGCAAAACTACGATGGTGGATATTTAATCCTTCGGTTTTAGAAGTTACATAAATTTAGATAATAGTAATTGAACAAAGTGTACACATGAGATATTATCTCATGCACAAGTACACCATATCTAAGAAAAATAAAGAGCATACATCTCTACCACGGGGAATTGTTTTACCAACTCCACACTGCAATAAAAGACAAACTCCTGTATTAAATATTTTACGAAAGGATACTATTGTTTCCGTACACCGTTGATACCTATAGTGTCTCTGTTCAATTCTTTAGTATGTTTATTCGCCCCTATTACTTCTATTTCTTTGTTCAAGTAATAAACATTTGGTTTCCCTTCGATATTTATATTGTGTCAACTCGATCAGTTATCATTATATTCGTTGCCTTTCTAACTCTCTGGCTGAAATGTTTACTTGGTTATATACTTATACGATTTTAACTGTCTCTTAGTGGGATCACAGAAATTGTGTCCTTGTTACTAAGTTTTCAATATATTTTTTCTCTTGTTTCGTCTTTTGTTTCTTTATGAGTAATCACCTTATTTACTTGACAATCTTCTTTTGTTTCTTTTAACGTTATCGACACGTGTATTTGCCCCTTGCTACTTCAGTTTATTTTATTTGTTTGTATTTTCCTTTTTTCTTTGTCCTCTTTCACGCTATTATTCATCGTCCTTGCCTTGGTTTTCTTCACTACATTTTATTGTGCTTGTTTTTTTCACATTTCCTGAAAATACCATCTTTTTACTTTGTTGCCCCTAATTATGTTTATTTATAGATACTTTTATAATTCATTTCCTCTTGTTACTTAAATTGTCCTTTTCACGTAATACAGTAGTTTCGCTATTACTTATTATGTCTCTTCACAAATGTGGTGTGAGGTTCCTCACTGTGTTGAAGACAGTGCGGTGATCCCTAGATACCGTTTTGGGTCTTTTTAACTTAGGTATGGGATATTGTCTCCTTGACATTTACCTCATTTCCTTTTATTTTTTTCCGTATTCATTTGTCTGACTAAGTATTTTCTGTATTTCCAAATAAATTTCTAATTGAATATTTGTGTATAAAGGTTTCCGATCCTTTTAAATCACTGTATGGTAAGTGTCACGGTAACGGTTGTTTGGTATTATTTCCGGTTTTGTTGGATGTCAAAACATCACGAAAGGTAGGTCACTTAAAATACTATTTTCTCACAAACTGACAATCTTGATGCATGTCAATTAGCATAGTCTAGTTAAAGATATAATTTGTGTCACATATAGAGCCATTTATAAAGTAAGCATAGCAAAATCCTTTAGTAAAATGACGAAAAACATTCGACTTGAACATCATTCTGCATAAAGTTTTGGTTTTATCACTAATTTTTCACAAAATTACCAATATCTTTTTAATTACTTGTATTGTCGTTTTGAATTATATTTATAAACATCTTTAATATATCACTTACTTGACATATTTCTTGAAAACACATCCCATTGGATGTCACTGGTGTCTGTATGAAGTGTACGTGTTTGGTAACCAAGTGTTTTGTTTTTGTGAACGGGTTGGTAAATATTATTTGTGCGGTTTGGTGAAAAGAAATGTAACGCAGAGACATTATATACCGGTTATGCTGTGCCCTGTTATAGCTAACAATTAAAAAAAATGATCTTTAGGAAAAGTGTGCATAAACATGACATCTTCCTCGTAATTTATCGTCTTATTTTGTGTTTATAAAAACATGTGATACTTCCCGTTCACCTGTAAGTCGTGTGAAGTTATTACTCTTAGGTAAATGGCATTTGGCCGGATATGTCATATATATTTCGTTTTTTTTTAGAAAAACATTTTGATACAGCAAAGAGAAAGTTAAAGCCCATGGCTAAATTTTAAAATATTGTTAGCTATACTCTCGTCTCCCTGATGTAAAAAGGTTAATATTGATAAATATATGAGTTTTTATATTTATTTTAATTTTTTTCTGCGATCGATAGTCCTTTCATTCGTCTTTCACAATCAGGTCAATTTCCGTTTCTTGAAAAACAATAAGTCACCCCCATTTTCAAATTTTCTGTTATTGGTGCCATTTCAAAACGACCCTATGTTTCAAATAAGTGCCGCGCCTAACATTTACAAGTTGTTACATCGAAAATATTTATTTGGATTTGTTTTATTGAAGTGTAAAAAGGTGGACCGTGGCACATTTTGAATTAAAATCGTTAGCGCTTCATGTGAAAAATGTGTTTACATGACCGTCACGATAAAACTACAAAATATTGCATTCAATACTTATAATTAAATTCTATAATTGCCGAAGCTGCATTTTGAACACCACCAGTTCAAACATGATACTGCCGATGTCTATACTAAAATTTATGAGGATTCTTGATTAAACCCTTAGAGATTTTTTACTTCCGTAGTGTGACAGTGTTCTACCATCAGTCTAGGCTCCTTGAGCTAGCCGGCAGTTTACGTATTGTATTTTTCACTCCTTTCGTGATTTTGGTCGTGGAGTTTGTAGTCTACCTGTATTGGGTTTTATGTATATGTATTTTATAAGGGAAACGGGACAGGTAAAGGGGGGTGTTGGGTACCCATAAACCGGTTTAACCCTACCGCTGGTTTTTGCTAGTGCCTGTACCGCGACTGTCACGAGTTCCTATAGTTGTCTACGTTTGCTTTTTGTCTTATTCGAGTTCTTTTGTTAGATTGTAATTATAATTTTCAGCCATTGTAGGTGTTTCCTGTTATCCAATTTTTTTTAAATGTAGATGGGGTTATGACAAAATTACCGAACACAATTGTCAAAGAGTCAGTCATTGAAACAAAAAGACAAAAGCATATGGAAACTACCAGAAAAAATTATCTCCCGCATTGGTCCTGACTTTTCACAGGTATTTCAAAAGAAATGGTCACAAAATTTGTAATCATTAATTTCTTTAATAATTTTCAATGTTTCTAATACATGTTGGTTTCAAATCAAAGTTACACTGATGGTGAGGCCAGATATGAAAACGCAAAATTAATGAGTTATCTACTATATTAACAAACACCCTCCATTACATGCTATGTACAGTATATAAGAATAAGCTGTTAGTTATAATCTGGGAACTTCATAATTGTTTAATTTAATAGTGTTCGCCATGAAAAACTTATTCCTGGTCATACAACAATGATTAATTCTCACCGAGGACGGAATAAAGCATTTTTGGGATTTTAAATAATACAAATATAACACAATTTAACACTCTTTTTCACTGGGTGCTATTTGGCTTACATTAGAATCGAATGTGATTTCTGAAATTTCTATCTGGTGTAGCTCGATACAAAAATGTATTATGAAACGAACGTCATATGAGGTGATGCTGTCATATTTTACAGAACTAAGTTTTGTGTATAATGAATATGTGTCCTCTTAACATCATTGATCATTCCGCGAAAATATATCTCTGTGTTCTTTTCATTCCCATTTTCAGGGTGCTCTCATAAATACATTGTCTTCACATAGGCGTGTATTGAGTTACACTTGGAAAGACGGCGTCAAGTTAATGCACAATTTTGATGCGATATCTGATAATCTAAAGACGGATTCATTTTCGGGATGGTTTCAATTTCGACAACAATATGTAATTTTTCCCAGCTGAAAACCTCTTAGAAATGAATCCTCTGGTTCACCATCTGCTTTGCAAAACTTTTTAGAGAGTGGACTTCTAATTTTGTCAAGCCCATCTTTCTGACTTTTTAATACCATACATACCATCATCACTAATAGTAGTTATTGTTTTTTCTTCAAATGTACAAAAGATGGTATTAACTTTGAAGTAATGAGATCTTTATCACAACTTTCCTGTTTCCAAATTTAGTTATATTTTCAAAGTTTCCTTTTTGATGTGTTTCTAAACAATGTTAAATTATTTGTTTGAAGTCTTCATATCCATTATGGCAGTAGTAACATAAATATTGACTGTTTTGGTTAGATATTTCCATATGAAGAGTAGATGCAGCTGCACAGGAAAAAAATATAAATTGTTTCTACGTTACCAAACCGGACACATTTTTTAGTTTACAATTTACCAAACCGTGTACAAAGACAATACCAAAAACACGTACAATTCATGCAGACCCAGTGACATTAAAACAGCCCATTTGCCTGTGATATCAAGAAATATGTCAAGTAAGTGATATATTAAAGATGTTTATAAATATAATTCAAAACGGCAATATTGGGAAATAAAAAAGATATTGGTAATATTGTGAAAAACTAGCGATAAAGGCTATAAGTTGTGCGGAATGATGTTCAAATCGCATGTTTTTCGTCATTTTACTAAAGGTTTTGCAATGTTTACGTTAAAAATGGCTCTACACGTGACACAAATTATATCTTTAACTAGGCTATGCTAATTGACATGCATCAAGATTGTCAGTTTGTGAGAAAATAGTATTTAAAGTGACCTACCTGTTGTGATGTTTTGTCATCAAACAAAACCGGAAATAATACCAAACAACCGTTACCGTGACACTTACCATACAGTGTAAATGTAACGCATTTTAAACAGAAGTTTATAATGATGATATCGAAAATACTGTTACAACATTGTCAACAGCTTCAAATGCACTTCCTCGTTAAATTTCTTTATTTTGTAGAAATGGCAAAGTTATTCAAATTAAAATATTACCATACCATGCATACTGCATTTTAGGACCTTAAATGTAAAAACGTGGATTTTACTGTCGCAAGTTGAGTTTTCCGGCCACAGTAAAATTTTAGAAATCCCGAAGATCCTAAAATACAGTATAGTTTTCTCTATTCTGACGCAATCCCCAAAGGGAATGTTTTAAGGTAATAGATACGTAAATATTAATGTATCCAGATTTCAATAAAATTTTACATGCAAGTGCATCAAATGAAGCTAAGTGCACATTTGTACCCGTAAGGATTGAAAGCATATATAAACATACACTAAAAGAAACAAACATAATAAGTCAAAAATATTGTCTCAATGTGAAAGAAAATCGGCTTTAGCTATTTCAATGTTTGAAATATACATAATTGAAAAATCAATTAGTTATGTGGTACAAATGTATTAATACAGAATCTTTGTAAAACATACAGAAAAAAACACAATAATCTTTTTTAAATTGCGCTATTTTCAAAATGTATATAATTATTTTCAACAAAAATTAAACGTTTTAAACGATAAAAGTTCATTCCGTTTAAAAGATGTAAATTTTATTAAGGGTCACCGAATTCATTTTCCTATTATAAATAATTGAATAAGGGATAGGCTCACCAAAAATTGATTTCTTTTAATAAAACCGGCCGTCAAAAAAGCGACGTGGTCGATAAAAGTTATGACTTGAGGCGCTATTTTAACGTTCAACCACTTTTTATATACAAAAAAAAAAAAAAAAAAAAAAAACTCGTCGACCATATAAAATATATATATCAACTGAACAGAAATTTTCTTTGGCAACATCATATAAATTTTCTAGAAAAAAATGTAGAAGCAACGATAAATCAAAGTGAAAACTCAAATTATTAAACGCTCTTCTTAAGCAAATGTATAATGTTCACAGATAGGGCGCTGATTTACGTACCTCTCACCTTAAATCAGTTTTAAAAATTGTCAGAAATTCGGTTTATGTCTGCGCCATCACGTTGCTTTTTTTTTCTACGGTAAATTGAGGATTTTATCACCTGAAAAAATCGAAGCTTTTCAACCAAAATAAGAGTTACTTGTGGATCGCTATGGGATATCTGTTTCCCAGATGACAACAGATCTTTCCCTCTGCAACTAAAGTTCGTTTTTCCTCTGTCGGATTTGACTTTACTACCGGATTTGACATGTTCAACACGGCGGGTGTCTTATAAGAAGCAGGAGATGCTTACTCTACCGGTACACCTGACCTCACCCATGGTTTTTATTGGATCCGTGTTGTTCATCTGTATGTGTGTCTTCATTTTTCTTTTTTGTCCCGTACTTAAGTGGTGTCTTTGTTTCTTAGAGTGTCCGAAGTTGCCATTGTCCATGGATTGTTCGTTCTTTTGATTGACGGTTCGGTTTTCACTTACTTTTCAAACCTTAGTGCATCATAATGTATGTTTGAAGTGAATGACAGGTGAAAAATAGGAATAAAAAAGAGCTTTTCAATTAGCTTAATTATAATTTATGAAGCATTATTATGTGTTTTTATTTTCATTTTTATAAATATACATTGTTGTCGTTGTTTTCCAGTTACTTACAGTATATATAAATCATCTAGTTTGTAAAACACCTGCACAGACAAACTTGATATCTGATTATTATTTAGGTTTCTGCAAAAATTAATTTACATATTTGAGTATGTAGAATAATGGGTGTTAATAGTCGAACGGGCATGATAGATCACAACATAAAGTGTTTTGAATTTCCTAATCAATAATATTTTCAGTAAGTTAGCGAAATGTATTAAAAAGCAATCATGTTTGAATTGTTCAGTTTCAAAATAGTATTTAACTGTGACTTGGAGCTTTTGAAACATGTTTTGATACAATTTAGACAACAAGATACTCCTTACGTCCCTCTTCACACATCAACGCTTCAATAATGTTACAAAACAATGCAATAACTAATGAAAACATATGCACCAATTTCAGAGGTAAACTTACGGTAATAAAAATAACCCTGTTTCGCACTGATCTTTCTCTTTATAGAAAAATATATAGTTAGGTAGGAAAAAATTCTATGAAGTAATATATTTTTCTTCACATAGAAAAAACTTTTTTTTCTCATGAAAACAACCAACCAACGTCCAGTAGTTCCAAATGAATGCATAAAAAATTAGTTTTTTCATTGATATCTGAAAATAATGATTTAAGTTAGATTTTTAGAAAGGGTGAAATCTTTTAAAGAGTGATTTTTTTAAAGATATCAGTAATTTCATCGATTTTCACAAATTTTACTCTTCATACAAAAATGGTAAGTTGATCAAGATCATTATCGCATTGTAACAGCATTAAAACTTTTGACTTCTCCACACTTTATACTACCATTCCTCATGAACAACTGAAATTTCGACTGAAAGATATAATTCATAGATGTTTCCTCCGTAAGAACGGCGAACGAAGATAAAAGTACATTGTCATAGGCAGAGAACAAGCATACTTTGAGAAATATGACTCAGAATCACAGAAAAAATACACGGAGCAAGAAGTGATTAAAATGGTTGAGTTTCTGATTGACAATATATTTGTCAAGTTTGAATGATTTTTTTTTCAACAGACCATCGGAATTCAAATAGGCACAGACTGTGCACCTCTTTTAGCCGATCTGTTTCTCCACTCTTATTAGGCAGAATTCATTGGAGGGCTTCTTCAGAAAAGAGATAAAAAACTGGCCCAGTCCTTTAATTTCAGCTTCAGTTAAATAGATGATATTTTATCACTAAACAACCCTCGCTTTTTCTCATTTATCCACAAGAGCTTGAAATTAAGGATACTACATCTACTTCCACATCACCTTCATCTTGAAATTGACAACAGAGGTTCATTACAAACTAGGTTGTATGACAAACGCGATGATGTTACTGCGTGGTAATGGTCTAGAACTAAGACGTCAAGTAGATCTTAAGAGTTTTTCAAAAAGCTCATTTCTTTTACACCGCTTATTGAGAAGCAAATATCACAGTATTTTTGAAGCCCCTCTTTAGGGGAGAGTAATTTAGATATAAGTTTTGTACAACGTTTGGCAGATCCAGCGATGTATCGTTCTTTGGATGGGCATTTATGTAATTTTGGTACCCAGTACAAAGAGGGGAGATCTGTGTTTTCATCCCTCGTGGAATTCTCGAAGGAAAGCAAAACAGATTTTTGGCTCTGTAGTATCTCCTCCTTTGACAGAGTAGTAAATGTGTAAGTTGGATTACCTTTTAAATTATCAATGGCTAAATCTTTCTTTCAACAATGTATGTAATGATTTTTGGAAATAAAAATGATATTGTTTGGGGATGTATTGGCAGGAACGACGACAAATTTGTCATGAATGAAGGGCAAGTAAATAGCCAAATCGGTATTTTTAAAATTGATGTTCCAATGGACCCTCGTAGATGATTGATTCTTTTAAGGATCATAGACCTCACAGCCTTAATCTACTCTTAAAAGGGAATCTTGTTCACGCTTAATCCATTTTCTGGTTTAGTTCTCTAAAACATCCATAAGAAATTTGAATTTTTGTTCCCAGTTAATGAGACGTGGTTCATGGAGGGTCCTTTTGCAAGGACATCACGGAAAGATTAGTTTTCAATGATATTCGAATCTCCCGTTATGACGTGACTTGGTGGAGAGAGCGAAAGCGCTATCACAAAAACTGCTGAATCAGGTTTATGTTAAGTCGTTATTACTTTCGTCCCTTCAGAAAATCTATGGCCGTTACCACGACATCCTAGATATATATGAAACGTCGGTGTCACAAATGAAAACGGATATTTTCAGCTAGATTCACTTTTTCCCGGATTTGACATTACCGATTCTGACCTTACCCTTGATTGACTCACCTACGGCGTAACGGGTGCTGTATACAGAGCAGGACATGCTTAGCCTTCCGGTACACCTGATGTCACTTTTTGTACAAACTGTTGATGCTTTAGTTATAAGTGTTGTAATTGTAATGTTTGTGTGTGTTGTGGGTGTTCAGTATCTTTGGTCTTCCGTCCTCTGTTTGTCTTGCTTTTGCCTTGTCTCAGGACTTTGAATTATGTAATCTTATACTTTGTCCTTTCGCTATTCTACTGTCGTTGTAATGTTGTTATGCTGTTTCATCATTTCTTTCATAGATAGCTTTTAACACTAGTAGCTATTGCTGATCGATTGAAAGATTTTGGAGAGGTATTAGAAATTGCGCGGTTTATTATAATAATTTACCATTTAAATAAAAAATGACATTGGTAGAGGCACAAATAAAATTGACTATACATAAGATAAACTTTTTCGAGCTTTGGAAAAAAGGTCAATTTTACTCCTTGACTACTTTAAGCATTGTGCCTCACTAGTAAACAGCATTTATGATTTGAGAGTATAATGAAGGAGTGAGTTAATCATTTTAAGTTATACTTACAGACGCAAGAGATTGGATGTTTTGTAAAATACTCTAGAATTCAAACCCGTTATTTTATTGTTGCTAAGTACCCTGTGAATAAAAAGACATTTGCATCTAAATTCGCGAATTTTCTGTAAAAATATCAACGTCAATTAAATTATTATGGCACAAATCGCGTAATGTTTTGAAACAACGATCTATTTGAAAAATTATTTTTTGTTCTTCAAAACTTTCCCTTATCTTTAACTTGCATATTAAACACGACAAAGAAGAACCTAGCTTGATTGTGCCATTCATCGGTTTTGTCTCTCTTTGTTTTTTATCATGAAATACGCTGAATTAGACGCTCAAATTTGGTGATCTTTACAATTTATTGACAAGTGCTATTGTGCAGACATTTCGGAGGTATAAGAATGTTCTCACTTGTTCTCTGAAAGTGTGTTTTCGACATTCAATAGCAATGAGTGAAACATTGCTGTTATAATAAAAACCCAAGTTTATTAAGGATTATCTCCCGTCAGTTACATTTGCAAGATACACATCTTGAAGACGTAATAAATGTGCATTATTTGTCCCTGCCTTTTAGTGTTTAAGGTTTGTCAATCTGGAATGTATTGGGCACCTATTGGTATTTTGGTCAATAGAGCAATGGGATCTGTTATGCATCTTGTTCGTCACGTAAATACCGAGGAAATTTAATTCTTTTAAGATTTCATACTACTTACCATTCTTGGTATTTATGTAGGCATTGTTAATTAATCATTTTGAAAAATGTGAAACACATAAGGACTGCAGTGTAAGGCGATAGACATGAACAAATGAAAGGATATGATATGAAATGCACATGGGACAAAATTACTTCAAATACATGGTAAGGTTAAGCAGATAGAACTACATTTTTTTGTTGTTATTACCATCAAAATCGTCACAAATAAGCTAACACTAAAGCGTTCCAAGTATAAGCTTTGATTTTGTTTGCACTCTACAAATTAGAGGCTCTGAAGAGCCTAAATTGCTCATTTGACCTTAACTATTATAAGCTATGTTAAACTACGATTTCAATTTGCCGAGGGTTTTAGTGAAGACTGCTGTTGGCCAATTTAATAAAGTGCAAACCTGAAAACACCATTTCTATAGGTGACGACTCAAAAGCAATCATTAACAAGTAGGATCCAAAATGCCCGGCTTTTCACAGATCTCTCAATATGTGTTCCATGAAGAGTCCAATATTAAGCTATGTTTGCCGCTAGCGGCTATCTTGTATAAAACGTCTCTTTTACTTCGAACCACCAAAAGATGGTTGTGGTCAGGTTTGGTCCTGTTTTGTCCATAATTTCAGAGAAGATCTCTGTATGTGTTCCAATCTTTGTCACGCGAGAGTTCATCTTGGATAAATTAATTGCGTGCCTTGAATACACCTGCAGAAAACCATCGAAAGATTATTCTTGCCAAATTGGTTCCGTCGGACTAAGTAGTTACTGAGGAGAAGCTCTTACAAAGAGTTTCAATAGAGTCTAGATCTAATGTTCAATTATGTTCTCTGCTGGCAGTCATTTGTGATAATAAAGGAACATGGGAAAAAAAAACTTTTTGCAGGGACCACCCAAAGTATATTATGGCCAGACTTGCATTTAGTTGGCTCAGCAGTTTATAGGTGTTAGTCTGTGTTTTCCATAGTCTTGAAATTAAACTTAGATTCCAGCTGGCTAAAACACCCTTTTTGGAGGGAGTTCTAAAAACTATTGTTGAAAAGTTTGATGTGGACTTTGAAATGATATATACATACTTACAAGGTGTTTAGCTGCACTAGGTCGTCAAATATACCATCAGGCAAAAATGATATCTTGTTTCCTTTCATGGATCTATATAAAAGCATGTTATAATAAAATTATTAAATTTCATCTGAATCAACAAAATTGTCATCAAAATTTATAGTTTTAAAATTTCATTACCGAAGATTTGTACTGAATAAATTACACATTCTTAAAGATAAGATTTACAATGTTGTGATGTTTTTGTCTTCTTGCCATAATAAAAAAAAGCTAACCAAATTGCATATGGGGGCACATTAATTGAATATCGTATATGCATTATACCAAGTTAATTCATAATGTAAGTGTGTAAATAGAGAAGAGCAAAAGGTATCCATATACCCTACTCTCTGGATTGACTATACAAAAGTTCAAAAAGGAGGGGTTGCTAGAAGACTGTTTTTCGGCCCATAAAATATCTGACTAACATATGTATTTTTGAACTGCCCTGTACATATTGGGCATACTTGTTATCATACGAAATCAATATCACGTGACTAGATCACGTGACAGCCATTTTCAATATGGTGGTCAAATTTGGAAAATTTAACACCTTGAAATTACTAGCACGTTCAACATAAAGTTAAATGAAAATTATTTCTACTGATGTTTGAGTTTAAAATTGTTAAGGGACAATTAAATATTCATATTTATCTAAAATGAGAACGAAAATCGATAGAATTTTCTTTGAAATTTATGAAATATGGACTGACGTTTGCAAGTTACAAATCATTTAAGTAAAATACATTTTAAGAACACTAGCTAACGCCATAAGTACGTCTAAGAAAAGTTCCTTAGTTAAAGAAGAAATAATTTAAGTGTGTGGACACAATACAGGTGTGGACACAATACAAGTGTGGACACAACACAAGAATGGGCACAATCATATAGTCATAAAAAATAAACATGATGTAATACTCAAATGTGTGAAAATATATTTCACAATATGGAATGCCAATAAAGGCTTAAGACAAAATTTCAATTTGGTATCATTAATTATTGCAGAGAAAAGCTTGACGAAAAATCAAGGGTCACCAAGATTGATATACGACCTTCTAACTTGATCCGATCAATCTTAATGCCAAATACAAACACTCGTCGCAAAACCCACAAATAATATACCCGTACAAGACTTTGTCTGACCTTGAGAACAAAATTCAAGGTCAATGGTCCCGAACCATGTTACATGGCCCATTTCCTCGGAGAGATCTATTTTCATATTAATATTAAAAGAATACCTCAAAAGATGAAAAAGTAATAGCCTGGCACGACTTATCATAAAGACAGCCATACTTTGACATCGACGACAAAAGTCAAGGTCAAAGTTCACCAAAACAATTAATTACACATCATATTCAAGTGATTTATCTACATACAAAATATCAAAAGCCCATCTCAAAAGACAAATAAGATATAGTCCGGACACAATTTGTCATTTGGAAAGCAATAATCTGGCTTTCGAGAAAAAGGCCAAGGTCAAAGGTCCCAAATCATGGTTCATGACACATTGTCTTTGAATAATCTGTCTACATGCAAAATACCAATAGCCTTTCTCAAAACTAAAAAAAAAATATAGCCCGTGCATGATTTGTCATTAAAAATGCAAAAGTCTGACCTTGAAGACTAAGGTCAAGGTCAAAAGTCACCGTTCATGCTTCATGACACATCGTCTTAAAGTGATCTATCTACATCCAAAATATCAAAAACCTATCTCAAAAGACAAAAAAGGTTATACCCCGGACACGACTTTATCACGGAAGGACTGATGGATAGATGGACGAACGAACGGACATACGCAAGGACATACGGACGGATTGATGGGCAGGGTGAATTCCTTGGGGCCTTGGCTACTATGTGGTGGGCCCTAATTAATTTTATTTATGCACAAACAATAAAAAAATGGTAAAAACATCACAAATCGGCAAATATCAAGGAATTTTCTGAGTAAAACTAATCTAAAAATATGAATAAATGAGCAAAATATAATCTAAACACAGCTAAAATATTTAAACTTAAAGGCATTTCATATTTTTCTTACAAGAAAGACAATATGAAGAGCTACCACCCTTTTTAACGGATCTTGTCATCTATATTTAAGAAATGCATTATCGCCCTTTAATATCAATTCTAGATTAAACCCTGACCCACCCTGTGAACCAAAATTACTTTATATTTATTTTAATACTTATTTTATGTAGCTTCTACCATAAAAGTCTCGTTTTGGTTCAGAAGAAGGGTATGTTATTTAAAATTTTATAGGACCACCTAAGACTCATTGTCTATAGACTCAATGCTAAATTATGTGTCCCTACGTCGGAGACCACGCATCCGTTTATAACGATAGTCTCGTCTTCAAAATTTCATTGCTTTTAAGAACGCATTTGATAGGGTTTGGAGATTGGACATCTGGCAAAAAAGTTCTGAACAGTAATTTCTGGACATTTTAAGGGTGTTAATAAATATTCATATTTATATTTAATTTTTGGTAGAATAAAATAGTAATCATTTTTTTCTTGCGAAGCTGGAGTAAGTCAAAGAAAATATCTCCTTGTTTGTTCTCCATTTATCTCAATAAATGACTGTTTAAGTTTCAAAATTTTTCCTGAAATGAACAGTAAACAGATGCTTTTATTGTATCATGTAATGAAAGTTAGGCGTTGTTGACTTTTACTGTTACTCTTATTTAATTACAAAAAAAAATCATCAACGATGGCTCAGAAAACTTTTTTTGAGGGGGGAATTATATTTCTTAAACCTCGAACAGGATCCCGACGAAGAACTGTCTTAATACTCGTCAAGGTCATCACCAAACACTGACTTCCGAAAACCTAGTCTCGACCTTACCGGAAGTTTTATAATACAGGAATATTTCCTATATTTGACATTAACATCGAAATATATAGTGAAAGTGATAGGGACACAAAAATCACAAACAGGAGTACCACTCTTAATATTACCGAGGACGACATAAAAAATTACATTGAAATTCAAGATATTATTATTGGTGAAGACAAAACAATCGTAGAAGGAAAACAAATACCTAATGAAAAGAGAATAAATAGATTTTGTAATTTGATTTTTCAATTTCATTTGATCTTTAAATGCTGCTCTTAAGGCCTATTTCCATGTAGAATGCATTAATTTCACTATTTAGAAGTTATTGTGCTGTAGAAAAGTTCAGTTCCTTCACACAATACAAATACAATGGGATAGGAAAGGGCTTAATTTAGTGCATTTAGTTCATGAAAATTAGATGATAATGCATTGGTTGACTCCTCACTCAGAAAATTCATAGGCAAATGACTTTTGAATTTCTATCTTGTTTTCATTATTGTAAACAGCTGACATTAGTAAATAACCATCTTTATCATTGTAGTGCCTATGCCATGGAAATTTCTCTCGGGGCCTTTCCTGTCAGAAGAATTATTTTTATATGTTCTTTTTGCTCTCGTCTTTTATTCAAAATTTGTCAAATTTAGCGCATGTATTCTTCGCCTGTTCCAACCAGTGTCCCCTCCCAAACAGCAAATTACCATTTAAATTTTACAGGAGCAATCCCTATTACTAGTACTTTATAGTCAAGGAACGGGTATTGTCTTAAGATACAACACACATTGCGAAAGTTTTTTTTTTCTAAAAAGGAACCTTATAACTCAGTATTTTTTGTAACGAATTTATTGGCAAGAATTATCAGTTACAATTTTTACATACAGATATCAATAACCATTTTTATAAACTAAGGTAGTATAAGAAAAAGTAAGAAATAAAAAGCAAACAACTAAAAACGGCATTAAAAGATCAAAAATTGAACAGAAACATTCTTGCGTCAGGCCATTTCAAGCATTTACTTTTTTTTGTTTTAGAGTACTCCAAAAACACATGGGGAATTAGTTAAAGAAGAAGAAAAATAAAATAAAACAAAAATAATAAAATGAATGCGTAAAGAACATAAATAGGATGCTTTATTCACACTCCATTCATGACACTAAACAATATAATTACATATTAATATGAAAATGATGTGCACATTATAATTCACAGTCCAGTCGCGATGTGCACAACACAAATATATATATATAAATATATATATATAATAAAGATTCTACGCCAATAATATAAATAAAAACGCTATTATAGTATATTTCCGTAGCTTACTGCCATGCTACCAGCCTTCATCAGCGGCATTTTATTTACACACACACATATATATATATAAATACAAAAAATTGTTTTCCCAACCATACCTGTACCTTACATGCATCACACAGAACATTCCCATCAAATGTCTTTACGCATCATTAAAAAAAACAAGCGTAAGCGTTTAAATAAATTTATGTAACAGATTGCCAGACGTTCCAGCAGATATGTGCCTCTTCTAATGATTTCTATTCAAATATGTTCCTTTTTCGACTAGTAAATTTTCCCTGAAATAGTTTTTTTAAGCAATAAAATTTACATTTTCTTGTTCTATATATAAAAAATTTTGTTATTATTACAATCAAATTTCTTACATAGTTCATGTCTGATTTTTTATACCCGACCACACGAAGTGGCGAGGTATTATGTGATACCCTCAGTCGTGTGGCTATCCGTCCGTCTGTCTGTCCGTCTGTCCGTCCGTCCGTCCCCCGAAGGTTTCCGACTGATAACTTGTGTACCAAATAACACAAGGTCTTCAAACTTGGTATGCAAGTTGTTTACCACAAAACTCAGGTAAAGTTTGATTTAAGGTTCAGAGGTCTAAGGGGTTCTGGAGTTATGCCCCTTGAAACTTTGAAATTTTGTTAATTTTGGGGTTTCCGACTTATAACTTGTGAACGAAATAACACAAGGTCTTCAAACTTGATATGTAAGTTGTTACCACAAAACTCAGGTCAAGATCGAATTTGGGTTCTGAGGTCCAAGGGGTACTGGAGTTATGTTCTTGAAACTTTGAAATTTTGTGAATTTTAGGGTTTCCGACTGATAACTTTTTGAACGAAATAACACAAGGTCTTCAAACTTGGTATGTAAGTCGTTTTCCACAAAACTCAGGTTAAGTTCAATTTTGGGCTCAGAGGTCCTAGGGGTTCTAGAGTTATGCCCCTTTAAACTTTGAAATTGTGTGAATGTGAATGAAATACATATTGGCTTCAAACTTGGTATGTAAATTGCTTACCATAAAACACAGACCAAGTATAACTTTGGGTTCAGGGGTACATAAAGTTCTGGAGTTATTAAACATGGCGGGGTATTATGTAATGCACCATTACTTTTTTCAGTATTGCAAACAGAACAATAATTTTATTTATAGGTAATTCTATGTCAGTGTTTTCAAATATCCATGACTTTAGATCATCCCAGTGTTTTTCTATTATCTGACATGACCAAAAGATGTGTTCAATGGTCTTAATCTCTTGCATATTTTGCATATTTTATCTGCACTGATGAGACATAAGTTGTCGAAATGCGCATATGCAGAAAGTAAATTCACAGTAACTTCGGTATTTAGTTATTTGTTACCACTGGGTCGATGCCACAGCTGGTGAACTGTTAGTCCCCGACGGTATTCACCAGCCCAGTAGTCAGTACTTCGGTGCTGACCCGAAAACCGATTATATTTGGAACCTTACAATATCTAAATTTTTGTAAATTTTGTTGAAAACTAAGGAATATCTCCCTCATGCAAAGTTCTGTCTTTAGCTGATTTTGGCTTTACATTTAGATCATATTGGTTATTTGTTCTCTATCAGTTTTTAAACATCTTTGAGTTTCTGGTCTTCGAAATGTTCAGATTTTATCTGCACTGATGAGACATAAGTTGTCGAAATGCGCATATGCAGAAAGTTAATTCACAGTAACTTCGGTATTTAGTTATTTGCAAGCAAAACGTGCATTTATTTGTTGGAGATATATTAATTTCTATGTAGAAAATCATTGGTCCTCAATATTCTATGATTTATTTGATATTGAAACCACTGTAATTTTGAGTTTTTTTGTAATACTAAACGGAAGGACATGAAAGTTTTTCCAATTAAAGTCATTGTTGAGTATTCAGGACCACTGAGACTCGCACTTCATTTCTGAAATTGAATTATTCAAAACATTGTACATGTCTTTTGAACCCTTATAAGATTTTAAAGATATTGTGATTCAATTAGGTAATAGCAGTCGATGTATCTTACTTAAATCATTCACTGTAATGTTTAATGTTTTAAAATAAGACTTAACTGATTGTATTAAGCCCCGATATGTACGAAAATTTGTTTTGATATTATATCTTTCACTGAAATCCTTAAACATTTAAACATTTCCTGATGAATCAACCAAACACCCCATTTACTGCCCAGTTTTTATAAACCACTGTTTTGTGGTCTATTTTAATATTATTATTATTCCAAAGACAACAAGAATTTGGATTAAAGTTATCTTGAAATGTAGACTTTGCTAGAAGATCATTCCATGAATCAATTACTTCCTGCCAAAAGATATTTTTCAACTTTTATAACTCAGTATTGACAGAAGTCGCAGGTTCCTCGTTCCTAGCATATAGAAAAAAAGCCGCCGGCATGGCAGATGTATCTCGGACCGATGTGCCTCTTCATTAAATGCAGAAATTAGGTACTTATTATATGAAGATTAGGTGACGACCATACGACAATTTGATTTCCGGGGGNAAAGCAAAAAACAATTTTCAGAATCGGGAATTGAGATGCACTTCGGGTTCTTTAGACCATCAAACTTACGCAATTTCAATGAAAATATCAGTTTTTTCGTCAATTTTTCATTGGGGTAGGGGTACGTTTAATTGCGCTATGGAACGTTCTAGGCATAGAAATTGTTAAAACTTGGGATTTTTGTAAAGCTCATACAATAAGCAATCATTTGATACCCCGTTTTTATAACTGGAAAGCATTTGGTTAACATTTTGAAGCAACTGAAAGAAAAACTTGAACGAAAAACGAAATTTTCCAAGATTTTGGTAGGTAGGTCTAAAAATGGGCCAAATTCCACAAGTGCGTGCAGGTTATGCTCGTGTTAACATGTTTCATTTTGAAGAGGGGATATATACGGACTTAAAAAAATGGGTGGGGTTCGGATGTGGGGGGTTGCACGGGGGGTTATTCCAGCCCATGGACTAAGTATATTTCTCAAAAAAAATAACTAACCATTTACCTGATAAAATGCAACGCAACAGTCCCCCATCGTTGAAATTTTTAAATGTGTACTCTTTTTGAATAAGGTGCTAATTGTACGTTTATGGCTGTGTTTATGGCTGTGTTGATTGTTACCTGTCATTCATCTTGAAAATCATTTGCATATTTGACGCACATTCGGTAAACGTTTTTCATTGGTCACATTAGCACCGCCTTACTCATTAAAATATTTATTGCACTCAAAACGCTACCGCGTTTTTCGTGCAATCAATATTTTAATTCGTTAAAACGATGCTATATATATAACAAAGAAAGATAATATCTACTTGAATATAAAACTAAAATGCAGAAATGAAATAATAAAATCGAAAATTGAGCAAATAACTAGGAAAAATGATGATTTCGAGCAGCATAGCCTTAAACAATGTATCCGTTTTAATTGTGTGAGTGCTGTTTCCGTCTAAATAACTGATTAAATAGTTCTTGATAATTAAAACAAATAGGGTGTCGACTTTATCGCTACTTATTGTTTAGTCACAGAACAGGGATCCAAAATTTATCTCACATTATTATAAAAATAAAAAGGTGGAAGTAAATTATACGCTTAAGGACAAAAGGATTGAAAGGTTTAATACGACACGAATTCAATGCCATGGAACGTCTACACCCATGAGAAAAAATATTCCATCTTTATATGAGGAGGCAACAACGACATACATGAACAAGAATTTATTCAAATCTTTTGAAGGTGTAACACTTTTACTTAAGTCTCCGATAGAATCCATGTTATATAACACATGTTTCAAACTATGTACACATTGTACTAAAATTTCAAATGAATTGACCTGTTTCTCTTCTTGAAAATGCATTTTTCATCTAACTCTCACTAAAGAGACATAATGTGTCGAAATGCGCATATGCAGAAAATGAATCCATAGTAACTTCGGTATTTTATAATCTCTACCGACCTTAACTTGCACATAAGAAAGAACAGTCAAAAGCAGAAGATAAACCTCCATCTTCAATGGCTCTAAACTTTTTATCTATGAAAAAAAAACATTATATAAATTTAGGCTTAAAAGAGTCTTATTTTATCAAACAATACCATCTTTCCAAATAATTTAAATGCTACTGTCAACATTTTGCATTATGTTTCTTTGGAACTACGTTGTTTCCAATGGGGCCATTATTCACATATGTGCCTAATTGTTACTTGAATTTATGATGTAATACCCGTGCTCCATTGCTGTGAAAATGTGATAATTCTACATACAAGAAACGATTTTTCTCTATAAACGCGAGTTTTATGTTGCATAATAGTACCTGTACATTACAAAATAACAGATCCTTTTTCCATCAAAACAAAAAATCCATGAATAAGAGAACGTGT
Source organism: Modiolus philippinarum (assembly GCA_002080025.1). NCBI lineage: Eukaryota > Metazoa > Mollusca > Bivalvia > Mytilida > Modiolidae > Modiolus > Modiolus philippinarum. The sequence goes on along the minus strand of MJUU01059880.1, from coordinate 88,935 downwards.
ATCAAATAACTTAATACCGGGGTTACTGTGAATTTATTTTCTGTATATGCGCATTTCTAATGTCTCTTTAGTAGAGATAAAAATCTAAACGTTTGGAAGACCATCAACTCAAGGATGTTTAAAAACTGATAAAGAGCAATATGGTCTTAATAAAAAGCCAAAAATTAGCTAAGGACAGAGCTTTGCATGAGGGAGATGCTACTTAGTTTTCAACAAAATTTAAAAAAACAAATTAGGTATTGTAAGGTTCCAAAAATAATCGGCTTTCGGGTCAGCACCGAGTTACTGACTACAGGGCTGGTGAATAACCCCGGGGACTAACAGTCCATCAGCAGTGGCATCGACCCAATGGCAACAGATAACTAAATACCGAGGTTAATGTGAATTTACTTTCTGCATATGCGCATTCCGACAACTAATGTCTCTTCAGTGCAGGTAAAATCTAAACGTTTGCAAGACCATCATCTCAAAGATGTTTAGAAACTTTTAAAGAACAAATAACCATTATGATCTAAATGTAATGCCAAAAATCAGCTAACAACAGAGCTTTGCATGAGTGAGATATTCCTTTGTTTTCAAAAAAAATTACAAAAATCTAGATATTGTAAGGTTTAAAAAATAATCGACTTTCGGGTCAGCACCCAAGTACTGACTTCTGGTCTGGTGAATACCATCGAGTAGTAACAGTTCACCAGCAGTGGTATTGACCCAGTGGTAACAACTATATAGGTTACCTGTGAAGTTATTTAATGTCTCTTCGGTGCAGATAAGATCTAAACGCTTGGAAGACTATAAACTCAAAGACGTTTATGAACTGATAGAGAATAAATAAACAATATGGTATAAATGTAAAGCTAAAAATCAGTTAAAGACAGAGCTTTGCATGAGGGAGATACTACTTAGTTTTCAACAAAATGTACACAAATTTAGATATTGTAAGGTTTCAAAAATAATCGGCTTTCGAGTCAGCTCCGAAGTACTTAGTACTGGGCTAGTGAATACTTACAGTCCACCAGCAGTGGCATCGACCCAGTGGTAACAGATAACTAAATACCGAGGTTACCGTGAATTTAACATAAGACATAAATGATCAATACTTAACGAAACAAATAAGCAATGAAGGGATATGCACTAAATTCAAATGAGACAAAGTCTCTACAATGCATGGCAGAAACAAGCAATTAAACAACGCTTTTAGTGTTGTTCTTCATCTTGAAGTCACCATGAGGCCTTCAACATTGAGCTATGTTCATACCTCTTAATAAGTTCAAGACGGCCCTGGCAGCGGTTTATGCAGAATTACTTGCTAGATGTCGGGCAACTCTACATCTATGTTTTATGACTCACGGATACGGAATCGTCAACAAACATAAAATTATCTGGCAAAGTGTTCTTACAACTGCAGTCATCCTTTGCCCAACAAAAATATTTATAGAAGATAAACACAACATTTAAACAACCACAAAGTATATGTGTAGGAGACACCAATTTCATAGAATAGAAAAAAAGGGAAACGGGGAGTGTGTCAAAGAGACAACGACCCAAAAGGGAGTAATAACAACAAAAAACAACATAAAAACATCCCGAAATACAAAGTGTACTTACAGAACATAAAGCCTTGTGAATGAGTTAAATATACCAAATGTGAGATTTATTATTTCATTTCCATCGAGAATTCTGAAAGTAGATAAACTTAAATGTATTTTTGAGACTATGCATAAAAATTGCGTCTGATGAAATACGAATGACAGTACAAAAAATTAATTGTAATCCGATTTAGACAATCACAAAAGTTGCATACCAAACAAAAGAAGTATTTAGGCAATACCACAAATATGAAAAAAACAAGTGCAAAATTACAACTTGAGCACCGAGAAAAGAAAATTCATATAACAAGTGAAGAGTCAACTGTTCGAAAATGGCAAGCGCATTTTAAAAAAAACGTGTGGCTCATATTCACATTTTGAAAGCCAATATAACAAAAATGGGTTTATAAAGCACCCTTGAAATAAATTATTTGGAGTTACTGAATACATGCACCTCAGTGGAAATAATCCTAGAAATCCGATACCATGTTTTGCCAACCCCAATTTTTGAGAATAATACATTTCTATTTCCATTAAATTAGTCATTTTTAATGCTTAATTTATATGTATTTCAGAGATAGTTTAGGTGATATTAACACAAGTAAATAAAGCAGGCGTAAACAGTCTCAATCTTCACATAACGGGAGGAAAATGCTAAACCAAGTGTGGGGTTTATGACAGACCTCAATATACATGTTCTATTAGATGCAAATATAGCTGGAATGAAAACTTTGAATTTTCACATTATATGAATAGAAGCAGATGGGACGTGAATGAAAATCTCGATTTTCATGTTCTATTTGGTAAGGCAAAGAGCACTTCAACATGGCACTTAATTTCAATTTAAGATCAAGCCATTGAACTTTGCGTTTTTACCACTTTCTACGCGATGCATCTAGAACTTTTATTGTACAGATATATTGCAAAAAAAATAATTTCTTTTCCTAAAAATCAAAATGCTCAAACTGTAAAACTTATTGAGTGTCTTAAAACATATGTAAAAACGTATTTTTTATTTCTGACTAGACCAAATCCGAGTTCTGGAATTTAGATTCATCAGTAGCTGTTTTTCAGCCCGACGTCACAAACGTGTCCGCATAAAGTGACCAAGACTGTACTTCAAAAATTAATTTAATGACGTTTAAAGCTTAATGACGTGACATTTTCGATATTGTGACGTGTTGAAAAGTCGTCTATTGAATATGGATACCAGAGCTTGGGATATGGACTTTTTCTGTTTTTTTTTTTTTTTTTTTTTTTTTTTTTTTTTTTTTTTTTTTTTTTTTTTTTTTTTTCCTCGGACGAAATTTTAACTAGAAGTCAACGAAACTGATTTGCGAACGCAATTTTAATTCAAACTTATATTTTGGATTCTGATTGGAAACAACAGTAATGTTGTCATGCGAAATATCCGTATTTTTGTGACTATCACATGCTATAATCATGAACCGAAAAGCGAACAATCGTTGACAATCGAAAGTTGACTTTTTTAATGATCTATATAAAATAGTAAAAGAACGACTGGAAATGAATCAGATTTATGTATTTTTCTTATTCAGTTTAGAAGTTTTGCCTCCATTGGAACTTCCATTTATTTGTATATATTTTTTTTTTATTTCTTATATTACATTAAATTCAGGCTGCCATGTTTTTTTCTAATTAATATATCAGAATTAATTTCTTTATTTTTTTACAATAATGTCAAAATAAAAATTCTTTAGTCTAAAGAAGAAGGATTTTTACTTTAACCAGAATTGTTTTAGCCAACTAAAACTGGTGCTCTCCCTTTATTTTTATCGATAAGATATTTAATAACTCTTAAAATGTGTAATAAGGATTGTGAAGGGACAACCCTTTAGGGTTTTTTTGTGGGCGGGGACAACCCGTAAGTGAGGGGTATCAATCCTAGAGGCTTCCAGTATGCAACATCCAATTAATTTCATAATGAGTAATCAGATAATCAAAATGCCCGACGTCACAAACGTGTCCGCTAAAAGTGACCAAGAATGTACTTCAAAAACTAATTTGATGACATTTAAAGCTTAATGACGTGACGTTTTCTATATTGTGACGTGTTGAAAAGTCGCCTTTAAAATAGGCGGGGAATCAGTCCTAGAGGGCTTCAATCCTAGAGGGGTTTCAACCCTAGAGGGGTATCAATCCTAGAGGGGTATTCTGGTTTAGGAGTTTGGATCTCTTCCATTTTCAAAATAATTGATAACTTTTTAAATTGTGGGGTCGGGGATACCCATAAGTGAGGGGTATCCATCTTAGAGGCTCATTCAATTCATCTTATTATAAGTTATCAGATAATGTATGGTTTATCGGTGGGGATCTCAACCATTTTCAAGATAATTGATAATTCTTACAATTGTGGGGGCGGGAACAACCAATAAGTGAGGGGGTATATATCCTACAAACTTCCAGAATGCAGCATCTAATTCATCTAATCATGAGTAATAAAATAATACATGGTTATGATGTGAGGATTTGAACCCTTTTTAGATTAATCAATAATTGTTAAAATTGTAAGGGGTGGAGACCATGGCAGTAAGGTCATAGTGATCTAATTCTTATACGTGACACAATGCATATACATACCAAATATGACCACACTTAAGACAAAAAAGTTCTGCCCTGGACATGGTTGTATTAGAAGAAGAAAAAGAAGAAAATTAAGCTTTGGACATAGTCACCTCTATTAATTCATTGTTTGGATTAAGAATAATATGTACAATGTATGGGCGGCTAAAGGGGCAAAAAAGACGTAAAAACGAAACCAACACAAAAATAAAAACTATTAACATTGATTGAAAAATTTACAGTAAAACGAAATAAACAGACTAGAAACTAAACTAACGGATGTCAAATAAAAATCAACATACGTGAACGTAAAATCAACAGGCTTCAATGAAAAATTAACAGACATGATTTTAGAATTAACAGTGGGTGGCGCAAGAAACCGAGAACTAAGTTTGGTGGCGTTACAGCTTAATAGAGGCTCTTATTGGGGGCACCGAGCACGAAAAATTAAAATTGGCTTGCACAATTGATTTAATTTTGCACGAAGCACGGCAAAAAAGACACGGCAATATGAAGAATAATAAACGTCAGATAAGCTGCACAAAATTAACACTGACTGATGTTCAATGTGCTGAGATCGTCAGTATCAAGCGAAGCACTATTCATTCTAAATATATTGCCACACATAGTAAACATTGATGCTAAGAGAATAAATGAACTTGGTGTTTGAGAGTTTGCTGAATATGGAATAGAATCACATTCCATCTACATAAATATAAATACTTTCAAATTACGTAAAGAAGATTGGTAGCCCTCACAGCTCAGTCGGTAGTGCGTCAGACCGAAAATCTTGGACTCAAGGATTCGCGTCCCACATAGACGTTTCTGTTTACCTTGTTTCTTTTTTTTTTCCTGTTATTTCATCGATGTTTCATCGTTGAAAAGGAATGTTCAGTGAGACATTTATTAAAACTAGTTTGAATTCAGGATGATTGAAATTATAACGTGTTCCTCATCCGCTTTAAGGCATGTTTTTGATACAGTCCTTATACCAACACGAAATCATCGCATGTATAGACTTATGCCATGTTCATTTTTATCGTGGTTGTTATTAAGAATACAACTTTTTTGCCGGAGGAGAAAGAAAATATTGATCGATCTTTAATATAATCGATCTATCATTAAACTAATTTGAATTTACATTTGGTTTCCCTAAATCGATCTTACATAAAACGATGCGTTTACATGAGGCTTTACTAACCCGTATTATGTTTATTCAGATATCAAGTTTCAGCGCAAAATCAACACTTTTTCTTTTCTTTTGCAAATACATTACGGAATGTCATACCATTTTGGTGTAATAACATTTTGTTTCAGCTTCTTCTTATGACCATAAGATTGACCTCGAACGATGTTATGCGTTTACACGTATTTTGACGGGGTGGACAGGGTTAAGGGAGATCGGTAGAAAGGGGGCGGGAGCAAGGAAAAAGGGGACGAAAAGAGAGGAGGGAGAAAAGAAAATGAAAGGGAGACAGGGTGAAAATTTGCCGGGGTCAGGAAAGAGGGGATGGGAGAAAATAGAGGGGGTACGGGAGAAAGGAGAAAGACATACCCTCTGTCCACCCACTCGTATTTTCTTGATCGATTTATTTAAAAAAACCTCCTAAAACTGTGGTACACGTGCACTATTTCGAGATTGATCCCGGATCCATCTAAGTCATTTAGAGCACTTGTGTTAGATTGATTTATTTTAAGGATATTCACTGCTGAAAATAAATAGGATCAAATCAATGCCATTTTTGTTAGAAAACATATCAAACATGATAACCGGCCTTGTCAGTCACGGTGAGGAACACGGTGTATTTTCAATTATCATGAAATCCTTCACTGAATATTAATTAGATATAATGAGAGTTTTGCGTCATGCTAACGACCTCAGTACATTCAACATCAGTATGAGGTTGGTTTAATTTCGAGCAAATTGTTTGACGTTGTCGTATGGGATTTCAAAGTCTATGAAAACTGCAAGTTCCGGTTCCGGTTTTTGCCATATTAACTTCAAATATGAGATTTGCATGCGAGTTCTGGAATTGGGAAAAGCACGGGCAACCTCTGTTTATTCAAACCGCGATGTGACATTTTACATAATTTTGCTAAACATTACAATTTCTCAATAACAAGAAGCACTGTTGGTCTTAATTTTCCTTTCAGATTATAATATGAGGAAGGTGCCACCTTAAAAGCGAGCGAAGAATAAAGGAGAGGCTCTCACTGACTGTATTGCTCACAGGCCATGACCGACATCATATAGACATCGGTTTCAGAGATCATCATGGCATAAATTTCCTATTAGGGTACGATGAAAAACTTCTTTTCCTATTTGTGGATATCTTGAATTTTGAGCAATTTTGATGGACACAAATTTTGAAGGGATCTCCCAAAGTTTATTGTAATCGAGTTTACTTCCAACTCGATCAGTGGTCAGTTAAGAGACCAAGTCTTTAAATGAATTTCGATGGCATAGGAACAAATGTTTAAGTTTTGTCCTGTTGTTGGACATCTTGGATTGGGTGCAGACCTATGCAATGGAGGGTACAGTACCAAAGGACCATTGCGACAAAATTATGTTCCAATCGGCCAAGTTGTTTCAGTGGAGATTCTTTGAATGAAAAAGGGGAGAGAAGGGGTTTCTCAGAGGTACCTTCTCAAAATATGACTTCAGTCTTAGTGATGGGGTCAAATATTTTGAATTTTATCTTTTGTGCAGCATTAGCTGTACGAAACCTTAAGCTTTTATGGTATTTGTGTCGATAGTTTTTTATGGTATGTTCATACCAAAGATATGCACATATAAAAAATGGCACATTATGATAATAATAAGATGTACAGTTTCGCAGCACCGCCACCATATACCGTCATCCAAAAAATTGTATGTCAAATCGAAGTCCTTTCCTGTAATTTATAGTATGGAACTTTTTTTTTAATTGTACTACATGTATATAGGGAGCATGTTTCAATATAAATTTTTATCGGACTTTTACATACTGGAATCACTGGAAGTAAAGGGAGAGGTATTGCTGGATTTGAAGATGAAGTTTGTATTGTTAGAGAGGTAACAGGTTTATTTAATTATTTTCATAACCCTTTTTACCCTGAAGTATTTGTTTGTGGATGTTTGTGGATGATATCTCAAATGTAAACGTTTTTACATGCCCAAAGCTGCTATTTCATTTCGAATTTCACCGTCAGCAATTTCTTATTTTGTAAACAATTCTATTAATGTCTTTGTTTACATAGTGTCTGTATATTCTATTTATGTTTTTATAATAGTTTCTTTGTAATTCTGTTTGGAAAGTATTAGAATTGCTCTATTTTTTATTTTATTTCACAAGCTTTGTTTATTTAATGAGAGAAATGAGAGATGAAAGGGTAATAAATATTCAACTTAGGGGGTCTGACATTATTTTTTAGTTTTAAAATAGACATTCAGTCCCGAATAAAAGTTAGAAACAAATATTTTGCAAACACCTTCTTGCAATCAGACTCTACATAGAGTATGGTAAAAAAAATGAAAATAAAAAAAAATTCTTACTCTCAAATTTTCGGAAATAAGGGACCGGCCATTTAACTTGAAAGCCATGGGAACTATGATTTTTTTCCCAAAAATATTTTGAAGCTGTTTTATGTGAAAAAAAAATATTTTGGCTGCAATAACAATTAAAAAAAATATTCTGATGTTAGCTTTCTGTCCAAGTTTGTTGATACAAGCGAATAAAAATAAATATTCCGTCAAGAAAAAACCATACCGGTAACCCCCCTTCAAGTTAAAAAGTTGGTCCGTAAATATTCTGGCTTTGCCAAATGACAAACAGATTTTCCAGAACCCCACGTTCTGCAATATCTCATTTTGTTTTTTTTAACCCAGGTGAGTTAAAACAAAGAACGGAGGAAGAAAACATCAGTAACAAGAGGGGTATATTTGAGATATGTGCAACTTGAAGTCCTTCAAAAAAATACTTAGTGTTACCTGGATAAATTACAAAGCAGTGGAAATATAAATATAGTGTTTGTTTGAAAGAAATTTGATCCATTGTATCCGAATAACCGGTCTTATTTTATTGGCAATGGCGATGTGTGAGACCTACCAAGTCTGTTCGAGTCTCCTATAAATGAACTCATCCATTCAGAGAAAAAGAATCAAATTTTATTAATTCATAATTCACGATTCAACATGATATTTATCAACGGTTTTTGCTATCTCGGAATGTATTGCAATCTTCACAGCACTTCCGTTCTTTGATTTTACGTAGTTGTCGGTCCTTGAAGTGTAGTGTACTGTACATTTCCGGCGTAGCAGACGCTTTGACAATTGACAATTTTTACAATCATTTGAGCATTATGATGTTTTAAAGCGTGCAGCCATTTAATTTGAAAGTTTTCAGTCAAATATACACAATTATGGAAGCGTTAAAATTAAGAGAAGCGATATCCTAATTTCAAGGTAAGACATTTTATCATTGAAACCCCCAATTTCACCTTTGAGTTCACTCGAGGTGTTAGATGGACACATTTGATAATGATCACATGCATGTGTGTTACCGAATGCTTTTGTTGGCTAACTTAGCTACTTGACGCCATCAGTCATGACATCTTCGTTCGACGTTTTTGTTGTTTAAATCACGCTAATTTCCACGTTTGTATCAATCTCATCAGGATCAGGATCTCATGTAGTTGGTTTTATTTAGAACAAAAGTTATGTGAAAGGGAAAAGTGACACATGAAATAAACAAACCGATCGATTGACTGAAATGACATTGACATTTTTTAAATGATCGGGACGAACGCATGATTAACATGTTCTAAAAAAACACAAAGGATCATGGGAACCAAGTCGCCATGTTGGATGAATAGTCACGCGAGAGTCGGCGATGTTTGACGAAAGATTTGAACAGCTTCATATGAAATCTATTTATAGCTACGATCTATTTATAGTTTTTTTACCACGTTTCTACCATAAAGAGCGAGCTTCGCTCGTTATTATGTATGTAACTGGTTGTACTCTGGCAGTTTTCCAGCTAGAAATTAAGAATAGAGGGGCGCATGAAAAGGGCACTTTAAAGCGTAGCAACAAATTTAAAAAAAAACGAAATGGCACTTTTGCGTGTAACGTAGAATTCTGAATTCTTACTACTTTGTGTACCAAGGATAACTTAATGAATTTTTTTTCAAATTATTTAAATTACACTTTTAGCAAAGCTGTTTTATGTGATTCTTGTATACATATTAAGCTACTACAATATAGAAGTGATACTTTTATTTGTCTGTATATGGTTTGTAATCAGGGGTTATCAGAAAAGTTTGAGAAAGAGGAGTTTTGGCCTATTTTGGAAGTTTTAATGCCAAATGTGGTTATTTAGTAATCAAAATTAGGAGGGTAAAACACCAAAAGGTCTCGGGACTTCTGATTATTTTGACTCTTATCAGAGTCAAGTAAAATGCTTGAAAATCATTGATGTGTTGTTCCTGAATGCCCTAATTAATTATGATAAGTTGAATATTTAATGTTGTCAGTCTCAATGGATGGACAATTTAGGTATGAAATACATTTTAATTTTATCTATTAAAAATGTGAAAATATCAAAATAATGGTGAAATACAATATTGCTAGACTTGCAAAAGTACATCGTGGTTGGCGCTCGTGATTTCATCATTAAAGTAAAAAATACAGTAAAGTCATTTTAAGGCTTATATAATTTTGTGTATAAATTCTATAGATACTTTATCAATATGGGTGTGTTTGAATAGAAAAAAGAAAGGAAACAGGGAATGTGTCAAAGAGACAACCACCCAAAGGGGAGTAATAACAACTCAAAGCCGCCATAAGATCTTCAATGAACGATGAGGAAACCCCACAACCAACGGCAGGTCGGAGTCAGTGCCTAAATAGAAGCATTCTTTTGATTTAGCTTGGGAAAATTGTTGTATGATTAGTCCCTAATTATTAACTTTGAGAGAAAATAAATTTTAGGATGTAAATATATAAATTTTAAAGCGAAAAAACTTAAAAGAAGAAAATGATTGAACTGCATGAAGAAATGTATTCAAAGTTCCCTCCAATTAAGGGGCTTAAGCCTCAGATGAATGCTTGGTCATCGAAAACAGGCAGAAAAATAATAGCCCAAATAATTTTGGTAATAACTTTCAAATCATTACTGTGGAAAATATGGTAAATATGGCTCAAACATCTTGGCTGTGTTAAAAGTTGCATTGAAAAATAATGACATTGAAATTTCATAGCTATGGTGATATTTTGATGAAAAATAATGACCTTGCAGATTTTATTGCTGTAAAAATAGTGTGATTAATAATTCTGATCATTTATGACTATTTGTGGTCAGGTTGGGTCATAAAATATCATTCTCACCCTATGTTTGCAGATTTCATGGCTATGAAAGTAGTCGAGATTAATAAATAAAGATCATTTGACAGGTTTGGTCATAAAAATTCATTTTGGCCCTATTCCTACAGATTCCATGGGTGTGGAAATCGTGGCTGATCAATAATTATGATCATAAATGGCTATTGATGGTTAGGTTTGGTCATAAAATGTCTCTCTGTCCTTATGCTTGCAGGTTTCATGGCTGTGAAAATGGTCGCGATTAACAATTATGATCATTTATGGCTTTATATGGTCAGATTGGGTCATAAAATATCATGGCTGTTAAAATAGTCACAATTAATAATTATGATCATTAATTGCTGTCTATGGTAAGGTTAGGTCATAAAATGTCATTCTGACACTATGCCTGCAGATTTCATGGTTGTGAACATAGTCACGATTAATAATTATGATCATCTATGGCTGTCTATGGTCAGGTGGGGTCATAAAATATCATTCTGACACTATGCCTGCAGATTTCGTGAAAATAGTGGCGACTAATAAGTATGATCATTTATGGCTTTATATGGTCAGGTTTGGACATGAAATGTATTTTGACACTATGCCTGCAGATTTCATGACTGTGGAAATAGGTGCAAGTAATAAAATATGACATTTATGGGTATCTGTGGTCCTCTGTGGTATGGTTGGGTCATAAAATGTCATTCTGACCTATTGCTGACCCTAAAGGTTCTCTGTTGGTTGGTTTGTAATAATGTCCTTATCTTTTTCAAAAAACAGTTACAAACATAGAAGTTACAGGATTTCACGGAAATATGAAAAAAAAATCTTATTCATTTAATATTGATTTGAATTATTTTAATTATAGAAATAATCATAATTTTTCCCGCACATAAAAACTACAAACAATTTGTTGAGTTTTACTGATATTTTTTCTAAAATGGGTAAGCCCCCTGAACCCCCTCCAATAAAAATGTTTAAATGTTGCTTTGTTGATGTGTATCTACCTACTGGTTGTTTAAAATTTCATACATTTCATACTTTTTCTAAAAAAAATATAAAGTTGTTTCTTAATATTGAAAATTTCTGATACCCACTAACCCCGTCAACTTCTGATTACTTCTTGTCTCGTCAGCTTATATTATTTGGTTTTTTCATGTTAACTTAATATTTTTCACAGCTGAATAAACATTTGATTCCTGTAATCATATACTAACGTTAAATTCTATATAGATATAATATATTTGAAAACTTTCGTCGTACGGCGCATACTTTAAAATCTCATCGGACCCCGTATGAAATCTGCAAGTATGTGGCAAAAACCGGAACCGGAACTTGCAGTTTTCATAGACTTCAAAATGCCGTATTGTAATCATTTGCCATGCTTCGTGCAGAATGGAATGAAATGTGCAAGTCAATTTCAATTTTTTCGTTTTGCGTGTATAATCACATTTTATTCCTTTTATTCCCTTGTACGGTACCCCCTATAAGAGCCTTTATTAAGTTGTAACACCACCTAGCGTTAATTCACGGTTTCTTGCACCACCCAGTGTTAATTCTAAAATATTTTCTGTTAATTTGTCATTGACGTCTGTTGATTTTACATTCACGTATGTTGATTTTTATTTGACATCCGTTAGTTTAGTTTCTAGTCTGTTGATTTTGTTTTACGCTGCTAATTTTTAAATAAAAGTTGTTAGTTTTTATTTTTGTGTTAGTTTCGTTTTAACGTCTTTTTTGTCCCTATTCGCCGCCCATTTAATATGATTTATATGAACTAGGTGAAGTTAAAATAGTAAAAACCTTTAAAAATGAAAATAACCATTTTCCAGATGTCTTTGTCACAAGCTTATTTTCTCATTAGAAATACTCGACACATGGCTGGGGTAAAAAGTTACATTTATTTCCGCTAATCTACATAAAAAAGAATATGTACATCTATGCAAGAAAAATCTTCATTAAAATTTAACTACTTAGAACATCTCTCTCAGTCAATGTCCTAAACAGCTCTGAAATACCTTCCCTGGTTAATCTTAATATTCTCACATAATTAAATCAAACAAGAAGTTCCCAGGGTTTCAAATTTGTATACAAACCACATGTTGGACAGTCAGTAAAAATAAAGTACTAAATCAATAAAAATCAGAAGATACTGTCAGCTTGGTCAGACATCATAGAGTTAGTTGTTTAAACTAACCATTAGCAATAACATATGTTTAAGTAATTAATCTCCGGGTAATCATCCATGTAATGGTTATATACAAAATTATATATACCTGTTAATTACACGTGGTTAACTTTGGTGATTTTTTACTTTGAGACAGTCCTATGATTGAAAAAAATTGATGCATGAAAAACCAACCGAAAGATGGGGATGACTAAATACATAGACCGTGTTTACATTAGAAAAAAATGTATAGACTGATCTAAAGTAAATCGATCTATTTTAAATCACTTTGCGTTTAATCTAAAATAAACCTATGTGTTTAAATTTAGCCTGCAAAGACAATATATTTATAAATATTTATAACTACAAGATCGATTCGCGATCGATCTTTGCGTTCACACTTATTGCTAGATCGATTCAGTTTAGATCGATCTAATTTAGACCACCTCGCGATGTGGTCTACTTTAGATTGATTCCGAATCGATCCAAACTGTTTACACTTGCTTAAGATCGATCTAATTTGAATCGATCTCTCTTTAGATCAATCTTAATCTGCAAGTGTAAACAGGGTCTTAGATGCCAGATATACACTGATTTTTGAAAGATATTATACAAATATAGTCTGTGTATGAGGTCGATACCATATTATATCGACCGTGGAAAAGCATATCGACTGAGGATGAAACATCGTATCGACCTCATACACAGACTATAATTGCATATTATTAATTTACAGAAACACTAAATAGGTCATTGCTATCTGTTGTCTAAATATTTAGATGTAAAATACTTGTATAATTGAAATATTTAAGAAATTAATATATTTAAATTTAAAGTGCCAAAATATAGTTGTAGTGTGTATAATACAAAATTGAGTTCGAAATTAGAAAATTTTAAATAAGATTTTAATGTTTCAAACATTCAGGAACATGTTATATGCAGTACTATTTTTAGTAACATGCGATATAACTTTTTGATATACTGTTTTCTAGCCAATCTCTAAACATATAGTGAGTCATATGATCATTTCTCCACTAATCAAATTCCTCAAACGATATCAAATTAATAATATAATAAGTTAAGTATTTAAAAAAATAATACTGAAAATTCCTATTTTTCACAGATATGTGACTAAATATCAAATTTATTCAGGCTATAGGCCTAAAATTGAATACTAATATTTCATCCATCTTTATAAACAAAAGGGAAACGTCGATATAATTTATTTAATGCAAAACCTTTTCAATTATGGTGTTACTTTGGGTTAAGGGGTGACACTATACACTATTGGTACTTTAAAATAGTGTTTTAATGGTAGCTAACGCATAGCAAAAAAAAAAAATTAACTGGCACAATGTCAGATTAACGCTAAAGGTTTAATATCGAACGATTTATCAGTCATCCTCGAAAAATTTTGACATATTATAAATCCTAATTTATCTTTAAATATTCAGATAAATATGGCTGTTCTTAGAAATGTATATTATGATATACTTCATGCAAAATTGATAATATTTCTATAAATGGATGTGTTTGGACATTTTATACGCACAAATTCGGAAAAAAACTTGCTATATTGTATTAGATTTTAAAGAAGCTATACTGGGTTTTTATTTGATACCTAGTTGTGATGAATTTAGAATACTCATTAATATAAAGCAAAATATAGGTTAAAACATGCATTAACACTCTTAATCAAAGAAATGTTTACTATTTCGTGTACAAAAAAGTGGCAGCGTGTTGATTGACCACATCCTAATATTCAATGGCATGTGTAATGTTTTAATTTCATCTCTCATATTGATGATATACTTTCACTTAGCAAACAATATTTAAATGAGTACTGACTTCTTATATATATATATATATATA
>MJUU01059880.1:25523-66948 GCA_002080025.1 Modiolus philippinarum | reverse complement strand
TGTACTAAAAAAGGTGAAAGAAGATATTCATATTTGGTGATAGGTAAAGATGGGGCCTATTTTGTTAAACATCACACTGATTCATAGAAAAAGTATACAGAGGAGGATGTTATTGTAATGCTGGAATTCTTGATTGATAACATATTTGTAGAATTTGGAGGACAAGTTTTCCAGCAGACAATAGGGATACCTATGGGGACTAATTGTGCTCCACTTCTAGCAAATTTGTTTCTTTATTCGTATTAAGCCAGGTTCATACAAGGGCTAGTTCAGAAAAAGAACAAGCTAGCCAAATCCTTTAATTTCAGTTTCCGTTATATAGATGATGTACTTTCATTGAACAATCCTCAATTTAAGGATAACCTTCATCTTATATATCCAAATAAACTCGAAATTAAAGAGACCACTGATACACCACCATCAGCATCATGCCTGGACCTATACCTCTACATTGTCAATTCTGGACGTCTGAAAACAAAACTTTACGACAACCGTGATGATTTCGACTTTCCAATAGTGAACTTCCCTTTTTTGAGCGGTAATATTCCCACTCTCCGGCATATGGCGTGTACATTTCACAACTCATTCGCTATTGCCGTGCCTGTGGTTTGTACGGCGATTTTGTCAACAGAGCGAAATAACTGTCTCAAAAACTTAATTATCAAGGGTATGTTCAGTCACTGTTGCAATTGTCACCTCAGAAGTTTTACGGTCGTCACCACGATTTGACAGATCATTACAATGTTTCCGTTTCACAAATGAGAACAGATATTTTTAGGTAGATTCAGAGTTCTGGGCTAGTTGTTTTTGTTTCTGTTGTATCAACCCTTGTACAAACTTTGCTTCATACGAAAAAAGGAAAAGGTCACACAATTTGTTCCCATAGGAATCCCTATTGTCTGTTGAAAAACACGGCCTCCACATTCAAGAAAAATGTTGTCGATCAAAAATTCAAGCATCTTAATCACGTCATTTTCACTGTATTTCTTGTTTGACTCAGTGTGGTTCTTTACAAAATATGTTTTCTCTTTTCCTATTACAGATAGGAATACCTGCGTTCTCCGTTTTTGGTACAGAAACATTGATGTAAAAAAGACAGAATGTGTTTCTTACTTAGTTTACATTTTCTGCGTCTTATACACTCGTTTCAAAATATTTAAAACAATCTAAAAATGAATCGCTCGTGCAGAAAAAAAAATTAAGCTTCTGTTATAACAGAAAACAAATAACTAAATACCGCAGTTACTGTGAATTTACTTTCTGCAAATGCGCATTTCGACAACTTATGTCTCATCAGTGCAGATAAAATCTAAACATTTGGAAGACCAGAAACTCAAAGATGTTTAAAAACTGATAGAGAACAAATAACCAATATGATCTAAATGTAAAGCCAAAATCAGCTAAGGACAGAGCTTTGCATGAGGGAGACACTCCTTAGTTTTCAACAAAATTTACAAAAATTTAGATATTGTAAGGTTCCAAATATAATCGGTTTTCGATTAAGTCATTAATATATGATTAGCGCAATACAAATTTTGACAACATTCAATCACAAAAGCAACAGTGTTGTTATATCGAGATTATTTCTTCACTTTCCTAAGATTTGTAATTTACATACCGAAAGCGTAAACACATACCGAAGCGTAAACACCATAAGTAGAATCAGTAGTAACACTTCCTCTTTATAACTGGAACTATCTGAAATATATAAATGAAACACTTTATTTTCTACGTGTACTATATATAATATATTCTATAATGATGAAATTTCATTCTATACAAGATAGTAATCGATACGACATAGAAAATACGAAGTGAGCAAAAAACGATATGAGAACATCTCAAGTTACACAAAGATGAAATGTCAAGTAAGATTTTGTCAAGTAATGTCAAGTAAGATTTACCAGAGCTGATTAGGTTATGAGCAAATTGTGTCAAAATTTGAAGACAATTGAATCTGTGTAAGATATGATAGTATTATAAAGCTAGAAATGTATTTTTGAATGTGTTCTGACCATCAAATACACATTCAAAGGGAATCGGTTGATATTTTTGAGGCATAATTTCAACCAGTATTGTTTACAATGTATTTTTTTCATTAATAAAGAAAAACGTTTTTATATACTATATTACTATAAAAAGCCTTTTGCGTCAATTTAGGTATTTTACAGTGTTTGAGAGTATGGTACTACTCAAAGGACACCGAGAACCAAAACAAAAACTTGATTACAAATATTGTCAAAATTGCATTCAAGTGGCAAGTTCAGTGGCTGGGTCTTTTTTCTAAATGTATGAAAATGCGTTTGGATTGCTTTTATTCTGACAGTGTATGTAACATGTGACCTGTTAGAAGCGTTTTCGAGAAGATTTACTGCATTCGCATAATTAGTATGCTGAATAAAATAAATTCACGGGTAAATGGCCATACCTCTTTTAACAGAACAGAAACAAGATTTGCTTGTGAAACACTACATATGCCCCACATTCTACAGTAAAATATATGAAAATACCCAATTTCACCACTTTTTGACCTCTGTGATGTTTACCTTTGACCGAAATTTTTTTGCATATTTATGTTCCTCTTGACTACACCTATTCACAAATATTATAAATCTATCTTACATAGTTCAAAAGTTGTTCATTACCATAAAAACACCCAATTCAACCCCATATTATGAAACGGATGAAGCCATTTAGGTCTCTTGTTTATTGAAAATGTTTTTTTGTTAAATGTATTTGTTTAAACATGCTATAAGAAACCTACGGAAAAACACTGCATTAAGATCTGACAAAAAATTTAAAAATTCATTTTTTTTTTCATTTGGCCCCCCTTTGGGCCTCTTGTTTCTCAAAAACGGTAAATGCTACGTCAAATCTTTCGGCATACTACAGTTGTGCAATTTCATTAGCAAAAACATAAGGCAAACCCCGTCTCAATAGGATAAATAATAAGTATTATACAGTCAAATATTGAAAAACAGCCGATTTAACCCCTTTTAACCTCTGTTACCTTGACCTTTGACCTGACCTAATTTTGTATATTTATCTTCCTTTTGACTAGACTTATACACTTGCAAAGTATGAAAAGTCTATCTTACATAGTTCAAAAGTTATAGCCAAGGTTAAAGATTTGGACAAACAGACAGACACACACACAGGACAAAAACAATATGCCTCCCCCTCCCCCCCCCATCCTCGATCTGGGGGCATAAAAATCAAAAGGTCCAAAGAACAGTTAACAACTATTTATTTCACCATAATCTTTAATAACCGACTGAAAATCCCCAAAACACATTAACAGAAAAGGTCTTGCCCCCCTCCCCCTTCTCTTCTTAATAGTAAACAGTTTCACACATCTAGTATGTCTTAGTAATGCGTGCTGGTACAGCATAATTCATCAAATACAAATATCAAAGCTAGGATGTGTCAATGTGATGGCTGATTTTTTTATTGGGTCCGCGTTGTTCATCTTTGTGTGTGTGTCTTCATCTTTTTTTCTTTTCTGCGCCGTACTCATGTTGTCTCTCTGTCTCTTTGTTGTTTCCGATGTTGGATTATTCGTTTTGGATTGACGGTTCGGTTCTCACTTACTTTATTGATTAAATCTGAAATGTCACGCAGAAAGTGTCTTGACATTTCACTATCGGAAGTATAATATAATCAATACATTGGCTGACTCGTTCAGCAAAGCTATGTCGTTTCCGCGAGGTACTAAGTCGTTGCAACGACATACTAAGTCGTGGCAACGAGGTAGCTATTAGTATGAGCAAAACTCTCATTGTGTATGAGTATCATAGGGCCATGCACGACTTAGAATGTCGTGTGAACTAGTTAGTATATGTTAATGTGTTTAGAGCATTTTCAATTACTAGTAGTTGTTAAATGTTTTCGGATAATTAAAGATTGTTATCCTGTCAGAAACTACCCTTGTTTTCGATAGGCATACGAATTATCTGACTTCATCATTCAAAGTATTGTTTGTTTCAAGGGACTAAAAGCAACTCAATATCATCCGTTTCATCTATTTACAAAAAGCTGCCGAAACACACTGGACAGGTGTAGAGCCGAGAAATGAATGTGCGTGGCTGTTGGGCACCTTATTTTTTTTTTATACAAACGAGTTTTCGCGTAAAACGCAATAGGTTTTGTTTTTCCGATAAAAATATGTTCTGATTCGAAATAACGAGATAATTATTGCGTAATAACGCTATAATTTCAATTTCAAATATTTTATTGAATATAAGTGTATTCAATGGGATCGGATAACAGGCATAGCCTATATATATCCTCTCCCTGGATAACGCGATACTTATTGCGTCATATCGCAAAATTTTGTTTTCCGAGAAAAATATTTCTAATTCGAAATAACGAGATAATTATTGCGTTAAAGCGAGATAACTATTGCGTTCAAACGAGATAATTATCGCGTAATTACGCAATAAGTTTTGTTTTTCCTAGGAAAATATTTTTTAATCCGAAATAACGAGATCATTAATGGGTTATAACGCAATAACTTTTGTTTTTCCGAGAAAAAAATATTAAGATTCGAAAATTAATTCGAAATAACGAGATAATTATCGGGTATAACGCAGTAAGTTTTGTTTTCCCGAGAAAAATATTTTTAATTCGAAATAACGAGATAATTATTGCGTTATAACGAGATAATTATCGCGTTTTAACGCAATAAGTTTTGCTTTTCCGAGAAAAAAATATTTAAATTCGAAATTTATTCGAAATAACAAGATAATTATCGCGTTATAACGCAGTAAGTTTTGTTTTTCCCAGAAAAATCTTTTTAATTCGAATAAAGGGATATTTTTGTTTTTGTGAGATTTTTTTTATTTAGAAAATAAAAAAAAATCTATTGACACTAATTTGGCGGTATTGTTAATACGTAGAAAATGTCATCGATATTTGTGTTGATAGATTTATAAAATGGAGAAGTTGTATATGCAGATTATAATCCTTGCCTGTCGACTGTTGTCTAATTATGGATAAGTCAATGGTTCATTTTGTTTCAAATCAATATGATTTAAATAGAAGGATGTGGTACTTTGATTTACTTTAAACATATTGCACCTGTTTATTTTTACAACGAGGCACTCTTTAAGATCGTTTGTCACCAAATGTCGTTAGATTATGAAATTTCAGAAACTCCAACAAAACTTCAAAATTAACTTCTGATGCAACCATCATTTTAGGTAGTTCTAGCCTAATAAAAATATCAGACATATTTTTTTTTTCTTTTTTAAAAAATAAAATAAAAATGATTGTCACCGATCACTTTTTCCTATAATGAGGCTTTGAAAATCAGGCGAAATTAAGTATTTTTCAGCAATATTTACAACAAATATATAGGAAACTGTGAGAACATGCTTATTGTTTACCTTTATATGTAATAAACATCAGGTAGATTTTTAAATTTTTTGACATTTCAGAGGTATACATTACAGCTATAAGTTGAGCTGATAAAATATGTATGTCACCATTTGAAATCGGTTAAGATTGGTTATATATTTATTATCCCCTTTGCTGAATTTCACCAATAAATTAAAAGTTGGTTGTTAATTTTGTACATTAATAGCATTATCTTGAAAAGGTTCAGCAAATCAAAGATACTCTAATCATAAAAGGAAGATGAGAAATACTTATTCAGAAAGTGTAAAAAAAAATATTATAGGTCTATACGGAGAGCACCATAATTGAAAGAAGACTTCGTAATGATAATTTAGATATCTAACAATACAATTCTTTGGAAAGACATGGCATTTGTTTTCATTTATAGGCCTGAAAATGAATTGCAGGATACTGTCTACAGTAGTAGTAGAGGGAGGATACCAAAACGGTTACTGGTGCCAAAACAGGGTTTGGGTGCCAGTGTTTGTCACCATCACTCGGATTGATATTATTTAGATCTTAGTGAATGCCGATTGTAACATCATTTTTGTGTTTTAAAAGGAGCAATATGGGCGTGAAATGTATGCATGGCATTTTACTAACAATAAATAGATATAGATGCAATTATACATCAAGTCAATTGTCCTATGTATAAGGGCACATAGAGAGCAAATAGCTACAAAATTTCCATGGGGTGATATTTATTTCATAAGTCAAGGGGAAGGTAGTAAAAGTTTAGCTATTGTTGAAGACAGACGTACTCCAGGAACTATACGAGTTTTTAAATCACCTCAAAACCTGAATAAAGATATTATATGTTGTCTTAGTCAATGGGATTTGGAACAGTTGACCGAAATATACCACCATATAAAGATACCAGTAAAAACAGATTGAAGTGGTTCCGCCAATGCTTAGAAAAAATTGGTGCCATGAACATCAAGTCAGTAGGAATACCATATCAAATTGGATGTGGACTAGATGGTGGTGGTTGGCTGTTATACCTTGACGAAATCAATAAATTTGCAGAGAATACTACCATAGAAATCAATATTGTTATTCCGAGTTTTGTGTCAAATTAATGGGAGTAGCACCTTATTTTACAGATGATGTTAGTTTTCAACCTGTCCATCCACTCATGATGTATTTTATCACTAGAGAACAAACTTATTAGAATTGGCCTTCACAGCTGGTGTACAAACCTAAAGATTTGATACAAAACGGAATCTTTTATATCAATGTCGGCGACCAAGTTACATGTTTTAACTGTGGTGTAACTTTTAAACAATGGGATAAAACTGATGAAATAGAACATAAAAATGGGAGCCAAGTTGCTTATTTGCTAAAATGGTGTCACCTATAGTTAGACAATGTGACGTAAAGGATTACCATGACAGATAGAATGACGTCATATATTGTGAATAATATAAACAATTTCCTATGAACATCAGTCATTTTAAGTTTATTCTGACTGAAAGTAAACGCTATGAATTCCTGTAAAAATTAAAAATCGCACAGCTTTTTGAGAGAGAAATTGACTTTCTTTCTTGTATGCTAGATCTGTTATAGAGTTGCTACTCTCTGTGGTACAGGAGAACTATTATGGCTGTGAAATAGACCATTCGAGCCAAACACAACATACGTGTTTGATGTGGACTAAAAACTGAACATTTGATTTAACATTCCAGAAGATAAAGCATGATGAAATTGCAACACAACTTTGGCAGCAAGTGGAACTTATGGATAAATTGACAGATTTAACAACTGACTCTTTAACTGATGTTATAAAGTGGTTATACGATCAACAGCTGAACAATTGATATCCTTGGAAGGTAAATTCGAAACTGAATGAACTATCATATCATTGAAAACACTGAACATGAATGGACGTATTTCACGTAACTCTTCTTTTATTAAAGCTTTGTACTATGCTGAACCAACACAAAGAAAACATATGGTTCGAACTAAGTCTGACGAACAGATTCGTGCTATGTCTGTTATAGCTAAAACATTCTTTATGGGAGACTTGGGGTCCTTGCACCAACTAATACAACACAAAAGTGGAACCATCCAAACCCTGTTTTGGCACCCAAACCCTTTTTTGGGCACCCAAACCCTGTTTTGGGCACCCAAACCCTGTTTTGGGCACCCATACCCTGTTTTGGCACCCATACCCTGTTTTGGCACCAAAACCCTGTTTTTGCAAAGCACCAACTAATTCAACACAAAAGTGGAACCATCTAAACCCTGTTTTGGCACCCAAAATTAATTTTTTTTTGCTGCCCAAACCCTGTTTTGAGCATCCAAACCCTGTTTTGGCACCCATACCCTGTTTCGGCACCTACACCCTGTTTTGGCATCATAAACAGTTTTGGTATCCTACTTCTACTACTACTTTCCACAGCAATCAAGTTCTACAGACACTCTAAACACGTGGCCATAAAAACATACTTGCTACTCTTAATGAGTGAACAGATGATGGAAATAAATATGTAGTTTACTTTGTTTTCTCACTTATATTGTCCCAAAATACATGTAACAATACTATTTTAATTTCAAGGTGGAAGCTGTAACACTAGCAAAAATTATTGAAACTCAAAGACGGGTGAATTTATGGGCAACAGAAACGTGACAATTATTGTTTAAAATGGTGCAAACGAGAAAGTGCAGACAAACACGCACTCAATATTTTCAAAGATAGAATTATTACAAAAGTTACTAACAGAATAAATTTTTATAAAGATAATTATAAAGAGTCACCGCCTAAGCTGTCTGTAAACAGAATTAAGTTATAACTAAGAGATCTTAGCAATAAATATGTATTTGTGCCAGTCGATAAAGCGTCCAACAACGTTTCAATTATTTGAAAGAAATATTATATTGATGTCCAACAAAATGAGTTGGCAAAGTCTGACACTTTCGAACGTACTAGTTTTGATGAAAAAACATTAACCAAACAACACTACAGCGATACAGATATGCTCTAAATTCCACCTAAAGATAACACCTTGCCTACTATGTACTTGGGTCCAAAGCTTCACAAAAATCCCTACAAACATCGTTTTATTTCGGCATCAAGCAACTGTTCTACCACTAATTTATCTACCCATTTAACAAGTGCATTTACCTGTATTAAAGAGTTAGTTATCAAATACTGTGAAAAAAACTCTGGTGTAAATTACTTTTGGAGTGTAAAAAATTCCATTGAAGTTTTAGATAAACTAAAATCAATACAAAAACCGGTTTTGTCTATTGACAGTTATGATTTTTCTACACTTTATACAACCCTTCCACATAACTTGATAAAAAGGAAATTGGGACAACTTATTACATGGTCTTTCAAATTTTCATTTGTTGTAATAAAAAACAAGGATTCTTTTCTAACATCACTTACAAAAATCTTTGTTCCTGGACATTCGATGACATGATTAAGGCACTGAATCTTTTGCTAGACAACATTTTTGTTCGTTTCGGCAACATCGTCTATCAACAGGTCATTGGAATTCCCATGGGTACAATCTGTGCTCCTCTCATTGCAGATTTTTCCTGTTCTGTTACGAACGGGACTTTATAGAAAACAACAGGGTGGAACCATACAAAACAGTGATGAACTTATTTCAATTTTCAAAGATAACAGCAGGTATATCGACGATATCCTTACTATTGACAATCCCCAGTTTTTAGACTATGTCGACATCATTAACCCACAAGAACTGAAACTTAATAAAGCAAACAATGATTCTAAATACTGCCCATTTCTCGATCTAACTATCATCGTTGACTCTTTTTTATTCCAAATTTCATGATTTTTTAATTTCGAAACAGAGTACACATCAAATTATATGAAAAAAATGTTTGCTCTAAAAATTTGCTAAATTGAATAGTTTTTTAAACTAAGTCTAAAACGGCGATATTCACAACTTTTAACTGGTTACATTCGAGATCGAATCCTGCCATGACCCGCAAATCCATTCGCACCCCAAACAGCCAAAAGTGTCACAGACACAACTCTATTTTATTATGAACTTATAATATCAAAATACACATAATAAATAAAAATTACGAAAAATGAATAAAAAAGAGAGAATTGTAAGCGATAAATAGAATACACGATTTTGATTGGTTTAATTAAACTCTGAATACCGGTTTCCGCTTCTGATTGGACCATAGATTTATTATACATAGATGAACAACGCAGGGCACTTCAAAGGTTCTAGGTGTGTTGCCGAAAATATCTTAAGTATTTTCTAATCAATCCTAATTTGGATTGGAAATTAAATTCACAGTAACTTCGGTATTTAGTTATTTGGAAGTCCTACAATGTGGTCACCGCAGTTTAAGCGATAAGAGATTGGGTGAAATTTTCAATTTGTGATATTTGAGATCCAACAATTTTCGCATATTCAGGAGCTAAAATAAGGGGTTTATAAAAATGTTTGATATTATTACTATAATTTTCTCTTTTGAAAAAAAAACGAATTATAGATTATTCCCGATTGAAAAAACAACTTAAATTGTGCTTGGTTCAACAGAGACACATACATTTGTAATTATATCTCTCGACTTGTTTAATTTGGAAATTGTTCAACTTGTGCCAGTTTGTGTTGCGATCATGGTTTCAAAATTAGGTCTAATAGTAATAATTGACGAAAAGGAGGCTTTTAGGGTAAGAAAAAATAAATCTGTTTTGAAAATAAACATTGGAAAGAAATAAAAAACATAACCTTTGAAAATGGAAACCTTTCACATAAATGTATGTGTATATGCATAAAACAGATTGTAAAGGAGATATTATAATCCAAATTCATACTTTATAAATACCCAGAGACATAATAAATGGTTTAATTCATCCGATTTTTTGCATAATCTAGTATTTGTATTAATAAGTTTACTATACAACAGATGAATTCACCACAAAAATCATCATTTGTTGACAATGTTTGATTCCTTATAACCGAGTTCGACCCCTGCTGCGACCCCTATGGCGTGCATGTCATCATGTGTTATAATTTAAGGGCTACATGAATATAATCAGCTTATTTTCCGGACGAAACCGGAAAGTACTTTATTCTTCGTTTAAACCTTGGTACCTGAAACATTATTTGAAAAAAAATTACCGCTTTCCGCGTTGCCATTTCTGCAATTGTTGGTCGATTTTAATGATTTTTCAAATCTTTTTATTTAGATTTTGGCGAGAATCTATCGAAATAGCCAGACGCAGTTAATGTGTACACCTGAAAGGTGAAATGCTAGTTGGTTACATATCGCTAAGTGCTGTCTGATAAGGATATTTAATCAAGTATTGAATCTTGTCGGCAACACACTTAGGGTACAAAGACGACAAAAACAGTAGTTGGTCCCTTTTATCTTACAAAGGATGACCGCAGGTGGCGATAGGCGTTGTATATCTATGTATAAAAAATCTATGATTGGACGAACGTTAAATATCAAATAGCGATTTCCGTTTCTCGTTTCTCATTGGATAAAACTATGAATAGCGTTTTCGGTTTAAACTCGAATTTCCGATACCGATCGGAAACTATGGGTTTTCGTCGGAAACCGCTAGTTTCCGTTCAATTTCAATCGAAAACTAGGGTTTTCGGCGAAATACTATGTATACCGATCGGAAACCCCTAGTTAACGTACAGTATACCTGTTATTTCGCACGAAAACCCCTAGTTATACCTAGGTATACCGCATTTTTGTTACTATCGCGTGCCATAAGTATCGTTTGAAAGACAATTGTTCATCACGAGGCACATCCTTCAAACAAGTGAAAACATACCAAGCTATTACCGAGTTTATCAGGAAATGTAACTACGTCAATCAAACATAAACTGGTTAACGGTGATTGTACTGGTAGAATTAAAGGAGTAAACGATACGTGCTTATAATGGTTTATAAAATTATCTTTATATTTTTAAACTTTTTTTCAAAATTGATTTATAATTTATGAAATAAATATCTGTCAAAAATGAACTTTATATCTTTACCAATCCCATTGGGAGTTTTGAATTTGATTTTTCTTCCGTAATGCGACAGTGTTTTACCAGCAGACTAGGCTCCTTGAGCTAGCCGGCAGTTTAGCGGCGAGCACTCCTTAACCCATCTTTCAAAATTACGTATTGTTCCCCCATGTTTCTTTTCAAGATTGTGGTCATGGAGTTAGTAGTCTACCTGTATGGGTTTTATTCGTATGTTTATTCTACGATAGGGAAACGGGACAGAGAAAGGGGACCCATAAATCGGCTTAACCCTACCGCTGGCTTTTGCTAGTGCCGGTACCAACTCCGGCTGTCCCTATCGTTGTTTATGTTTGTCATTTGTATTTTTATTGTGGGTTTTTTTCTTGTGCAGTTCCTATTTACTTTCTGGCATGTGGCTATGTTTTTCGGCCATTGTAGGTGTTTCCTGTTATCTTTTTTATTCCATTTTATAATCATCACAAAACTTTTTGTAAAACATGTAAACATCAGAAGTAATAAAGTCGTTGACTACACAACACACTAATTTGTAAACACCCAAAAATACTTGCAAAAATATGGTCATTTATTGACTAATTAAGCCACAAGTACCACACGTGTGTACAGGTAAAATTGTTTATTGGGACAACCAACAACACGGTTTTGTGTCAAATTCACAAGGTCATAAAACATCACTGATGATGTGACAAATCAATAAGGTCATAAATTAAGTGATATGGTCCCAAATCGAGTTACTGTGATTTTTTTTTATTTTGTGTAGTATAGCACTTCAAGAAAAATGAAAGGATTACTGACCAAGCGGATGCACTTATTTTGATTTTTTATGAATAAAATACATACCAGCATTTACTTTATACAGGTTTCTTGTAATGCTACCCCTCCCCAAATAAAATTAAATGAAAAAAAGACGGTGAATAGATATTACATTATTATTTAATTCTGACTTGAGGTTTGTTAGAAAGCTTGAAATAAAACGATAACTATATATATATTTGAAATTCTCTTATCCGGCGTGACATCACAAAGCTGAATTGACCAATCAGATCAGTAAATTTCAATCTTACACCCCCAATATAGGCGGTGACGCGAGCGATCGATGTTTACAGATACAATCTATGTAAAAAATCGATATTTTAAATTGCAATATATTCGGTACTATAATAACTATGATCTTGAAATTTGGATATGATGTATATATTGATGTCCCAAATGCATATTCCATCTTAGAAAATAAATGAATTAATAAATCAAATTTGAAGTTACTTAGAAATATAATGAAGTGTTTACTTTTTCACCGCCTCCACAGGTAAAGTGCCCGGATGTCCGGAAAGGAGAATAAGATCACTTGCTAATGTAAACATATGATAGTTCCGGTCGTTGTCAATTTTTGAAATTTTGGCAATTTTCAAATCAATTTTGAAGTAAAAGAATCACCTCTTTAAGTGTTAAAAATTACTTATTCTTGTAGATTATTTTCTTAACTTTCCAATTTGATTGGAACATTTTTGAAAGGTTATTTTATTTTCAAAATATTATGCAATTTCCGACACCATCAAACACGAAAATTACTATATTTACAAAGAAATTAGCGGGACAATTTACATTTTACATAGCGAATTTTCAAATCCATTTTGAAGTAACTAAACATTTTCCGATTCTAAAACAATTTATATCTTTGGAAAGATAATTCAATAAAGAACAATATTTGATTGGAACATTTTTAAAAACGAACTCAAGAAAAAAGATATCTTAAATTTATTGTCCAGTGCTGTGCATTTTCCTTTTACGATAAACGACAATGTAATGGTGACATATTTGGTCACGTGATCAGCTGATGTCGTGATAAGCTGAACATGAAATTGTGCCTAATTAGCACTTCAATTGCAGATTTAGGATACAACACCAATGGCAACAATAGAAGTAACAAATATTGTTCTCCTGTCGGTAAATGTATAACCAGAAGATGTATTGCATATTACTAGTATTTTGACTTTTTAAATCTTTCTTGTCGTTTTACGTTCAAGTATTGAAAATATGATTTTTCAGAATTTCTTTTTTTCCCGATTGAATAATATGCTTTATTTATTTTTGTGTTGATTGAAACATTGTATATTTTGTTCTACTATCTCATTTTAGCTCATTATACTTTGTGTTATTATATTTTGTAAACTTTTGTTTCAATTATTATTTATATTCTGAGAAATGTACTTGAATGGTAAACTATCTTTTAGTTTTAAAATGTTTCACAAAATTAATCAGAAATAGAATCATGAAAAGTAGGCATAATTTGTAAATTTAAAGAATAAATTCGATCATTGAAGGTGGCATGTAGTTTCCGGCTTAGTTCGCAGCTCTTCAACTTCATTTTATTTTATCACTCATAGTTATTTTTGTGTGTGAAAAAATATCTTTTAAGAGCTAGTTATTTTTTATTACTAATTCATATTTAAAATATACAAGTATATACATACATTTATCTTATATCCCATCTGATGGTTTCAATTTATTAATTTCTCCTAAGGGGTAGAAAATAGCGGTTTATAAAGACCGCTTCAACTCCCGCTTTCAGATGTAAAATGAAGTGGCTCATTTTTACGATTAGTAAACATTTTCTGCGCCTCGTTTGCGTGAAAATTCCCGGTGTAATTTAAATTGACTCAAACTATTAAATAAAAATATTTATAGGCCATTAAAGTATCAAAGTAGCCTGTTCAGCTTTAAAAAAGCTTTGTCAAGGAACATGACAGCATCAGAAAAAAATGTAGGTTTTTTTCGTGTTACGTGTTATAAAAGTTGACATGAATCTACAACATTTTGCATAAATTTGAATTTATTCAATAAAAATGAACCGTGAAATCATTTGTATATCATCGTTTGTATATCCCGTGCAATCGATTATGGCCACCTTTTGCCATATTAATTTACATGCAGGTCATATGCATGTAATGCCTTTACTCGTTTTCACAGAATGACCAAGTAAGCGAAACTGTCTTCTCAGATTTGTAACAACCGTATGAAACGTTCGCTTGCTGAATTTTCAGCACTTGCAGCGATTTATTCTTTTGTTGTGATTCATTTGCACAGGATATTCAGTTTTGTGTCGAAACGGGTACAGGAACAACGGCAGTAGAATACCGAAGGAACAAGGGAAGCGATGACTACAAAACTCGAAGTCCAAAGACATGACAGAAACGGTAACAGATAAAAACAAAGACAAAACAAGGACGTGAGACAGATACAATGCACGGAAATAAAAAGATAACATTAAGAACTAAGGCACTCATAGTGTGAATTCCCATGAAAACCGGGAGTGACAAACAAACCGATCACTTTCACGAAAGCTAGACATTGAGCTATGAACAAATAAATGGATATGGAGTAGATCCCTATAAATACATGGTAAGATCAAGAAAATTGAACAACGCTTTGATTGTTGTTCCTCATCTTGTAGTCAACATGAGCCCTTCAACAAAGAGCAAACACTCTTACCTCATAGTAAGTTCAAGACGGCCCATACAACCGGTTTGAGCGGAATTCACTTGCTAAATATTGAACAACAATACATCCATGTATCTTTGTCCATGGATGTTGGTTTGTCAACAAAAAAAACATATCTGGCAGAGTACCTATACAACCACTGTCATCCA
This sequence comes from Modiolus philippinarum, assembly GCA_002080025.1. Classification (NCBI taxonomy): domain Eukaryota; kingdom Metazoa; phylum Mollusca; class Bivalvia; order Mytilida; family Modiolidae; genus Modiolus; species Modiolus philippinarum. Next base: position 51,923 of record MJUU01059880.1, on the reverse strand, counting down.
TTACCCGACAAAGGGACCAATAGACAATAATATAAAAACGATCACAGGGCACTCATCGAGTTGATTGTAAGATAACCTAGCAAATAAAATTGGGGGATGTGGGCAATATATACAGATGGTCAGAATAATAGTTTAATTTTTACAAAACAAGTAAGCAAGTAAGCAAAATGTAAAATTTTGATAATGCACTCATTAAAAAGAGATTTAATGAAAAACACTTCAAAACGGAACCATACAAAACAGTGATAATCTTATTTCTATTTTCAATGATAACAGCAGGTATATTGACGATATCCTTACTATTGACAATCCCAAGTTTTATGTGGACATTATGTACCCACAAGAACTGAAATTAAATAAAGCTAACAATGATTCCAAATACTGCCCTTTCTGGATCTAACTAACATTATTGACGCTGGTACAATAAAAACTAAAATATATGATTTTGACTTTGATATAACTAATTTCCCTTTTCTTGATGGCGACATTCCTCAAGCTCCATCATACGGGGTGTACATTTCTCAACTAGTAAGATTCGCACATGTTTGTTCTACTCTTGACGATTTTAATGAACGTAACCTTACTATTACAGCAAAACGCTTTCAACAGGGTTATAGATTTCATAAGTTGTTGAATACCTTTTATAAGTCTTATAACAGATATGAATATTTAATATCTAAATATGGCGTTACTAGCAAACAGCTTATTACTAAGGACATTTCTAATCCTCGTTTTTACGGTAATGTTGTAAAGAAATGCCAGAAACTGATTAAAAATCCAGAAAAAACTCGGACGAAACTTACATTTTTTACGTGAAAGAGATATTGACAAGACACTCTGCTTGTATCCGTTAAATAAACTTTGAGATTTAGTGAACTAAAACTTTTACATGCATACTGGCCTCTCACTGATACTGCAAATGTCTACTGAAATATATGATGAGTCTTGACCAAATCCTGTGGTAAGTTTTGAGTTTGACCCCTTGACCCATCTTTCAAAATTACGTATTGTTATATTCTCCTCTTTCAAGATTGTGGTAATGGAGTTAGTAGTCTACCTGTATTGGATTTTATTCGTATGTTTATTATACTATAGGGAAACGGGACAGAGAAAAGGTAGGTTTGGGTACCCATAAACTGGTTTAACCCTACCACTGGCTTTTGCTAGTGCCGGTACCAAGTCTGGCTGTCCCGAGTTCCTATCGTTGTTTACGTTTGTCTTTTGTCTTATTTGTGTTTTTCTGTGTAGTTCCCTAGCAGATTGTGGCATGTAATTATAATTTTCAGCCATTGCAGGTGTTTCCTGCTGTCCCCTTTATTTCATTCATATGAGAAATTCTCACATGAACAAATACACCATAACTGACGAAATAAAGAGAGCATACACCTCCAGCACGGGGAGTCTTTTTACGGACACCACACTGCACGAGACAAACTCCACCGATGAACAAATAAAAGGATATGGAGTAGATGCACATGGGACAAGTCCCCATAAATACATGGTAATAGCAAGCAAATGGAACAACGTCTTGATTGTTGTTTTTCCTCTTGAAGTCACTATGAGGCCTTCAACAAAGAGCAAACACTCATACCTCATAACATGCACCACCTTCCATGTCAAAAGACACATTGTAATCAGCTTTAAGTGCATGTCAAGTACGATATGGGACGAAACGATGCTAGATATCAAAGTCATATGTAGAACGTCAGTCGCAAGTTGCAAGGCCTTTTCACTTTACTGTGACTTTATCACCATCGAGATTTCATATGTGGAATGATAATTTGTTTTGTTGATGTTGACTGTCATGATAAAGCTTCATACATCGAAGTTGTAACAGTTTAAAGCTTTTAAATGCATAGAAAGCACTTCAGCATTCAGCCCTTTAATTACAGAGGAAATAACAATAGAAATACACTTTGATTACAGAGGAAATCACAATAGAAATAAGATGATAAAGAAACCTGTCTTAACAGCATTTTATGCTTTAATTTATTTCATCTGGCTATGCCAAGTTCAGTTTGCCTTTACTTTGCGTCCGTCATCCGTCTAGTGTAAACTCTTCATTGATTCTTCTCCTCTGATTGGAACCAAACTTTGCCAAATTATTCCTTGGATAGTCCAATGCAGATCTGCGCTATATCAATATTGGACGCCAGCGGAGAATATAGTTCTTACATTTGACCCTTTTCAAAATATATTAAAAGATATTATTCTCTGAAAACTGCACAGCCGATAAAAATTAAACCTGTCCACAATAGTCGTAAGATGGTTCCATGCAAAGAAATGTTTTTTTTTAGTTCGTGCTTTATCCATAGAAGCAAGTCGAACTGAACTAGGAGACAATTGCATAAACATGCTGAATTCATATTATTCTATTTTGTTAATGATCCAGAATTTTGAAGAATGTAAAACATTACCTGTTTTGAAAAGGAGCTGTGATAAAAAATCGTTTTGAAATATTTCCATCCCAAACCTGGTGTTGTTTTTGCCAAATTTTTCAGAGTTGTTGACATTAATTTACAATCGAGGCTGGAGCTGTGATAAAAAATCGTTTTACAATCGTATGTACTTAAACATTGGCTTGCACATCCAGATAAAGAATCCATTTGGCTTTCTTTAATAAAAGAACCAGTAAATATTGTATCCCGAAATTCCAGATCTTCATATAAATATATTGAGTGAACTGCATAAACTGCAACAGGAAAAAACAACCCCAAAATACAAAGATACATTCTGCACTATTTGTTACTTGAGCTAAGCTGTCGAAATCCTATGTTTGCGTCTACTAATTACGTTGCGGTTTTTCCAAACATCTATTGAGATGTTAAGATATTAAGAGTACAATGACAGAGCTTCAAAATATTTGAAATGAAAAATAGGGGTTTGTATTGCTTTTCTGGGTGCACATTGGGACACAAAAAGGGTGACACTTTGAGTATAGCAAATTTCTGGCTCCAAGCCTCGGTATTTAAATGTCACCCATTGTCAACAGCAGGCAGTGATTGAAATATATATTTTAATATCTTAATCAGACAATCATGACACAATTTTATTTTGATATCTTTGATTTTATTATCATTTAATCACAAGAGATCCTACGCTTTATTCTGTATTTCATCTGATGCTCACAAACTGGATCCCTGCAAACGCATTGTATTACTACATTGTATCCTTAAAGCTTAAGTTTTAGTTACAAATATTACATAGTTGAAAGTTATTTGTACCACACAATTAGTAAAATTATGCTTTCTAATTTTTGGTCTGCTTTGAATGTGAGAAAGTTTAAGTAATTGGTATCTAAATTGCTGATAATCTTTTTGTTATTAGTGTCTTGTTGTGCTGTTTGTCTGGACAATAGATCTACCTTTAGGCTTCTAATAATAACGATGCTTTCTATGCAGATATTTTGTAATAGTTCAAAAATCATCTCCCTAGCAACTGCTGTTGATACTTGAAATAGAATAAACGGTTAAGTTACTGTTTTTGAAAGTAACTCAAAAACATTTTTACAGGCTCAAACATAATTAGATCTGCATACCATATAATTTGGAAAATAATCCGATACTCTGAGTTATCACTCATTTTTGTTAAATTTGCTACTTTTTATTACTTTTTATTTAATGTATTGAAAATGACATAAGATATGTGTCTTCATTTTCTTTTCTGTGCCGTGCTCATGTTATGTCTTCGTTTATTCGTTTTTCCGACGTTGTCCTGTAAAAAAGTCCCATTGAAGTAGGTATAATTAAAATTTGGTTATTGTAATATTTTTTTCACACAGCAAATTAATATTCATTTTTCAGGAAAATGAACCGATCATTAGAGGAATTTACTGTAACTTAAGTACGTACTTAAACGTAATGTATTTAAACGTGTTTGGATTTTATCCCTTTCTTCACTAACCGAAGAATATATTTTTCAAACTGGTTAAGGGATTGGAAGTTATACCATGAGAATAAAAATTACATGTATTTCAAAAGACACATTATTTGCATTTGTTTTAATCATATTTGTTCATATTTTTCCTCTTACTTGGTATGCAAAAAGTTGTATTGCAAACATTTTAAAAACGTTTTCATTTAATCGGAACAATTTAAAAGTCGGTCAGTATGTTTCAAACTTGTAATATGTTTTTACCATATTTATTCTGTGTAATAACAGTATCGCCTTTTTTAGTTTGCAACTTAAAGATAAAGTATATATTGATTGGTGTCATCTTAATGGTATGTAAATCTGTAAGCCAGTATTTGTCTACAAAGGTATCTACAAAAGGACCGGATCAGCATTTTTTATTCAGTATGCAAACAGTACCGCGGTACGGAAAAGTGATGGCAATAATATAACAAGCAAACGTAAAATCCTTGTTAATGTTAAAGATCTATATTCTATTTTCAAAAACAATGGCCGGCATAGCTTGTTCACCAAACTTTGTTCAATTCCTGATACACAACTTTACAAAATTTCTTTGGAATGTGATACTATGTCTGTTAATAGTCCGCTATATGAATGTTGCGTTCTGTTATCACCGTCTTTTTCCGAGAATCGACAAAGCCGATGAGCATGTTAAACAATTTTTGAAAATTAAATATATTATTAAAGGAATTGATTTCATTGATATTGGAAGCATTTTTCGGGACCCAGATATTCAAAAACTTATACCCGCATATTTTGAGAACCAGGATATGCCTATCATTTCTTTTTCTTACAAACAACCTACTAGAAGTATTTTTTTTCAATTCCTCTTCGATCACCTGTGATGCTGATTTTGAGAAGAACTACCCCAGCAGCTGAGATTGTTCTATGTCACCATTCCGCTATGAGCCTTGCGGACATATTTTAACGGGGAACTTAAACATAATTGAAGATAAAGAAGTTCAACGATTCTTTAGAAAAGGGCCTAAATATCGCCCACCTTCCAAAATTAACTGGCAAGCTTGTTTTGGAATCATTAAAGACGCAGTAACTAAGTACTGTATAAAATGGTGCAAACGGCAAAGTGTAGACAAACACGCACTGAATTTGTTCAAAGATAAAATCATTAGAAAAGTCAGCAACAGAATTAATTTAAGTTAAGATAATTATAATGAGCCACATCCTAAGCTGTCTGTTAAAAGAATTAAGTCTAAATTGAGAGATCTTGGCAAAAAATATGTGTTTGTACCAGTTGACAAAGCTTCTAACAACGTTTCAATCATTTGAAAGAGATACTATATCGATGTCCAACAAAACGAATTGGACAAGTCTAATACCTTGTGATGAACAAAATCTCACCAAACAACATTACAAGGATACAGAAATACTCAAAGTTCCACCTTAAGATAACACATTGCCTACAATGTACTGGATTCCTAAGCTTCACAAAAACCTGCACAAGCATCGTTTTATTTCGGCATCGAGTAATTGTTCTAGTACTAAATTGTCCATCCATTTAACCAGTGCACTTTCTTGTATAAAGGAGTTAATTATAAAATATTGTGAAAAAACTTATCAAAACTCTGGTGTCAATTACCTTTGGAGTGTAAAAACTCTATTGAAGTTTTAGATAAATTGCAAACCAGTTTCGACAGTTATGATTTTTCTACACTTTATACAACGCTTCTACATAATCTGATTAAATCTAAATTGAGACAATTGATTAAATGGTCTTTTAAACTTTCTGAACTACAGTTTATTTGTTGTAACAAAAAGCAAGGATTCTTTTCTAATATTACTTACAACAGCATTCCTCTTGGACGTTCAATGATACGATTAAATCACTTAATCTTTTGCTAGACAACATTTTTGTTCGTTTTGGCAACATTGTTTATCAACAGGTCATTGGAATTCCTATGAGTACAAATTGCGCACCTCTCATTGCAGATCTTTTTCTTTTCTGTTAGGAGCGAGACTTCATGAAAAAAAATACAAAATGGGACCATACAAAGCAGTGATCAACTTATTTCCATTTTCAAAGATAACAGCAGGTATATTGACGATATCCTCACTATTGACAATCCCCAGTTTTTACATTATGTCGACATCATTTACCCACAACAACTGAAACTTAATAAAGCTAATAATGATTCTCAAAAATTGCCTTTTTCTGGATCTAACTATCATCGTTGACTCTGGTAAAATAAAAACTAAAATTTACGATCAAAGGCATGAGTTTGATTTCAGTATTACTAATTTCCCTTTTCTTGACGGCGACGTTTCTCCAGGCCCATCCTACGGAGTTTATATTTCTCAACTTGTACGATTCGCCCGCGTTTGCTCTACACTTGACGACTTCAATGAACGTAACCTTACTATCACATCAAAACTTTTGCAGCAAGGTTACAGATTTCATAAATTGTTAAATATATTTAAAAAGTTTTATCGAAGATATGAATATTTGATATCTAAATATCTGTCACTCGCAAACAGCTTATTACTAAGGGCATTTCCCATTCTCGATTTTACGGTAATGTTGTTAAAAATGCCAGAAACTGATTAAAAATCCAGAAAAACTGGGACGTAACTTACATTCTTTACGCAATAGGGGATATCGACAGGATATTCTTTACGTGTCCGTTAAATTAGCTTTGGGATCCAGTGAGCTGAGGATTTTACACACATACTGGCCTCTCACTGATACTGCCGATGTCTACTGAAATACACGATAATTCTTTACCAAACCCATTGGAAGTTTTGAATTTGATTTTTCTTCCGTAGTGCGACAGTGTTTTACCAGCAGACTAGGCTCCTTGAGCTAGCCGGCAGTTTAGCGGCGAGCACACCTTGACCAATCTTTCAAAATTACGTTTTGTTTCCCCATTTTTCTTTTCTAGATTGTGGTCATGGAGTTAGTAGTCTACCTGTGTGGGTTTCATTCGTATGTTTTTTTATACTATAGGGAAACGGGACAGAGAAAAGGTAGGTTTGAGTACCCATAAACCGGTTTAACCCTACCTCTGGCTTTTGCTAGTGCCGGTACCAAGTCTAGCTGTCCCGAGTTCCTATCGTTGTTTACGTTTGTCTTTTGAATTTTATTGTGGTTTTTTTCTTGTGTAGTTCCTATTTACTTTGTGGCATGTGGCTATGTTTTTCGGACATTGTAGGTATTTCCTGTTATCTTTTTTATTCTATTTCTGTTTAGAAATTTAAAAAATCATGGTATTTGGAATAAAATAGGTATGAAAAATAAATAAATTAATTAGCATTTTAAATAACAAAACAAAAAACAAAAAAAGTCTTTAAAATGATAAAATCAATTCAGTGTTTTAAAACTTTAAATTCATCATATCCTTTCCAGGAGTTTTCTAATTTGCAAACTTAAAAAAAATCATGAATTTTAACATTTGAAATGAAAAGTAATATCTTTAGTTTAAGGTTTAAACTTCCTCCTTAAAAATGATATAGAAGCTAAGTGTTTTGAAATTTTTACTACATTAAATCCTTGCGAAGGAGTTTGATATGTTGCGAAATAAATATATCATTAAATTTAGCATAGAATAGGAATGAAATATAAAATGTTTAATCAGCGGTTTAAACTCCGTCTTTAAAAATAACACAAACAATTCCGTGTTTTGAAAATTTTACATCATAATATCCTTTCGAAGGAATTTTTTAATTCGCAAATCAAAAACTTCATGAATTTTAGCATTTAAAAGGTATAAAAGTACAATTTTTCGTCTGCGGTTTAAACTTACTCTTTAGAAATGACAAAAAAGTTAAGTGTTTTAAAATTTTTACTTCATTATATCCTTGTGAAGGAGTTTGATATGATGTGAAATAAAAAAATCATCAACTTTAGCAAAGAATAGGTATGAAAAGTAAGATTTTTAATCAGCGGTTTTAAGTCAGTCTTTAAAAATGACAAAAGCAATACAGTGTTTTGAAAATTTTACATCATAATATTCTTTCGAAGGAATATTATAATTCGCAAAGCAAAAACTTCATGAAATTTAGCATTTTAAAGCTCTGAAAAATATATTTTTCAGTCTGCGGTTTAAACTTACTCTTTAAAAATGACATAGAAGTTAAGTGTTTTGAAATTTTTACTTCATTATATCTTGACGAAGGAGTTTGATATGTTGCGAAATAAAAAAATCATCAAATTTAGCATAGAATAGGTATGAAAAGTAAGATTTTTAATCAGCAGTTTAAACTCCGCCTTAAAAAATTACAAAAAACAATTCAGTGTTTTGAAAATTTTACATCATAATATCAGTCTGAAGGAATTTTTAAATTCGCAAACCAAAAACTTCATGAATTTTAGCATTTAAAAGGTATAAAAGTACAATTTTTCGTCTGCGGTTTAAAATGACAAAAAAATTAAGTGTTTTGAAATTTTTACTTCATTATATCCTTGTGAAGGAGTTTGATATGTTGGGAAATAAAAAAAATCATCAAATTTAGCATAGAATAGGTATGAAAAGTAAGATTTTAAATCATCGGTTTAAACTCCGCCTGAAAAAATGACAAAAACAATTCAGTGTTTTGAAAATTTTACATCATAATATCAGTCAGAAGGAATTTTTTAATTCGCAAACCAAAAACTTCATGAATTTTAGCATTTAAAAGGTATGAAAAGAACAATTTTTCGTCTGCGGTTTAAACTTACTTTTTAAAAATGAAAAAAAAGTTAAGTGTTTTGAAATTTTTACTTCATTATATCCTTGCGAAGGAGTTTGATATGTTGGGAAATAAAAAAAATCATCAAATTTAGCATAGAATAGGTATGAAAAGTAAGATTTTTAATCAGCGGTTTAAACTCAGTCTTTAAAAGTGACAAAAACAATTCAGTGTTTTGGAAATTTTACATCACAATATTTTTCGAAGGAATATTATAATTTGCGAAGCAAAAACTTCATGAATTTTAGCATTTAAAAGGTATGAAAAGTACAATTTTCAGTCAGCGGTTTGAACTCAGTCTTTAAAAATGACAAAAACAATTCAGTTTTGAAAATTTTACATCATAATATCCTTTCGAAGATATTTCATAATTCGCGAAGCATAAACTTAACGAATTTTATCATTAAAAGGGTATGAATAGTAAAATGTTTTGTCTGCGGTTTAAACTTATTCTTTAAAAATTGCTTCAAAAGGATATTATGATGTTAAATTTTCAAAGCACGGATTTTTTTTTGTTAATTCTAAGACTGATTTTTTGTTATTGAAAATGCTAATTAATTAATAAATTTTCCATACCTATTTTATTTAAAATTTCGTGACTTTTTAATTTCGAAACAGAGTACACAAAAAACTTTGCTCCAGAGATTTGCTAAATTGAATATTTTTTAAACTAAGTCTAAAACGGCGATATTCACAACTTTTAACTGGTTAGACAGTCGAGATAGAATCCTAACATGACCCGCGAATCTGATATCCATTTGCACCCCAAAAGTGTAAAAGGCACAACTCTATTTGATTATTAACTTATAATATCAAAATACATATAATAAATAAAAATTACGAAAATTGAATAAAAAAGAGAAGCGATAAATAGAATAAACAATTTTGATTGGTTAAATTAAATTATCAATACCAGTTTCCGTTTCTGTTTGGACGAACGTTAAATATCAAATAGCGATTTCCGTTTCTCGTTTCTCATTGGATAAAACTATGAATAGCGTTTTCAGTTTAAATTCGAATTTCCGATACCGATCGGAAACTATGGGTTTTCGTCGGAAACCCCTAGTTTCCGTTTAATTTCAATCGAAAAGTAGAATTTTCGGCAAAATACTATGTATACCGATCGGAAACCCCTAGTTAACGTGCGGTATACCTGGTATTTTGCACGAAAACCCATAGTTTTCGTTCGAAATACTAGGTATACCGCATTTTTGTTACTATCGTGTGCCATATTCATGCTTCTCCGATTTACGTCGCTATTGTACCATCAGGTTGATTTCATGCTTTAAAAATTGTTCCTTGTGAATTTAACCGGTACCATGATGTAACAGAACAAACCTGATAGTGCAGGGGTGACACCAAACGGCACAAAAGATGATAGGTGCATTTTTTATGGCCATATACAGAACTCAATTTTCGACGAATTAAAATTATCCTTTTGAGCTTTTTCACTTGAATTTTGAGAGCAAAACTATCAATTGAGTGATTGTTTTTTTAGCGCTTAGAATTATTTTATCTTTACCTCAAAGAGAACTGTTACAGATACTGAGCAATTATCTTGTATATGAACTATAAATACACGAAAGCCATAAAATTCTGCACATTTTACATGGTCTTAATGTTTCCAAAGTCTTTACTTGCAACGTACATTTGCAGGAAATTACATATCCGCAAGTGCTATAAAGTTATGATATTAAAAATTCAGAAAAAAATGCACATACATGTATTGCAATCTCCTATATAAGATATGCCCGGTTCTGACAGTTCAGTACGAAACAAAGGAGTGACGTATCAAACGGTTGTACAGACAGATGAACACGAAACGAAAAATCATGTATGTCGATTTGTCGTGCATGTAAATGTAATGGAAGCAAGACTTGAATCATTCAGTTCTTTGTCTTCATTTGGACAACATAACGAGTTTTCTTGTACGTGAATGAAGCTTGTGTGATATAGAAAGTGTCCTAAATCACAAGCTTTACTTGCTTGAATTGTCCGCCCACTTTTGTAAGCATACATTTTCGCACACCAGTCTTCTTTTATATAGCAAATTTAAACCGTCGATCATTACCTTGCAAAAAATTTAAATTCCAATGAAAACTATGCATGCATTCAACGGTAATGGTGTATAAAAGGATATGGAGTAAATGCACGTGAGACAAAGTCTCAACAAATACATGGTAAAAAAACAAACAAAGGAACAACGCTTTTGTTGTTGTTCTTCAGTTCCCGTGTAACACAAAAATTATACACAATTCGAAACATGCAATGCTAACACTGAAATGAAGAAAGGAATAAATAACATAATCATTTTTGCAATGAAAATTTCAAGTTTAATCATGTTACTAAGATATTCTTAAAGTTTTATTTCAATAAACTGACTCCAGGTGCACAGTAAGCGTAGGAGGAGGTCTGATCCTTTAATCCCAGACAATGAACTGCAACAATGGACTTTCGAATCTTGTTTCACTGGAAAGGTTTTTTTTTTCATGAAATAAAAACAATGCACAAATTATGCCAGTACTAATAAATGTAAAACCGTTGAGCTAGGTGTACACAATTCTTTGTTCTATTTTGTCAAGATCCGCGTTGTTTTTCATCAACTAAAAAATTAGTAAAACCATTGTCATATGACGAATATCATAGTACATTTCTGATTAATAATTTGTTTGTTTTTTAGGAGGTATGTCATCATTTATTTATTAAATACGTCAGAAATACAGTCTTTTTGCCGTTTATTGGCATTTGAGGTTCGAGGTCGACCCATTTCTGCCTTCAATTACTCAATAATTCCCATTTCTCGATAGTACCGTATTCTTGAATTCCAAAGAAAATATTTTTTTAAAGAAACGCCATAGAAAAATGAAATTTAATAAAAAGGTTTTGCAGTGTGTGTATCTACATGTATATGTGTTTCACAAAAGTCAATTTTAACATTTAAGTAGGTGTAATAAAGGCAAATTCTGATTCTTTTTTGAATATATATACTACTTACGGCCACGTGTTCACAGATATCAAAAAGATTCTAATGTATTGCAAAAATTTCAATCATTCAACAATTTAATATTGATTCTTTTAACCTACACATTTCGAATGAATCTCAGTCATTTATTTAAAAAAGCGAGATAACTCGAGCCTTACGTTTGTTAAGTTGTTTATGTTTAAGTGCGTTAAGTAAAGTAGCTTATCCGGACGTCTCTTATAAGTTATTCAAAACTTGTGCATTAACTGCACATTTGATGCAAGATATATAAAAATGAAAAATCTCAAAGTCGGATCTCTTACAAGGGAGATAATTTAAAGCGTGATTCAGCAATTTTAGTGATTTTTACACGCTTTATTCTATATTTAGAAAAAAAAATAACGGTAGATTTTGCTTAATTTGAAACATCTTTATATCAAATACAATTTCAGTTGGAGATTATTTTATACACTAAATTCAAGTCCTGGACGGACCAAATAATTTGAAGAAATAGGGGTATCTTTGGTGCACACTAGACAGAAAAAATTTAACATAAATTTATGTCATTGTGGTATTTTATCACGGAAGATATACAAACANTTTTTTTATTTGATTTTCTTTTTTTTTTTGTCACTAAATTACTGCTTTAATGGGCTTGAACTTTTCAAATTTTTGGCACACGGCCAGAAATTTGTCTTTTTCTTATTCTACAAAATGAACAATTTTTGGTTCTACAAAATTTTTAAAAGTGAACAAAATTTGGTTCTACATGCAGGGCTCTTATACATCAGAGCATTTCACACCCAAATTTCTATGGCAATATCAATAACAAAGCGCATAAATTCAAAAATTGTCCTTCCAAACATATTAATCCGTTGAACAAACTTATTCATAAAGGATATAAATACAGCATTGCTGTTAAATCTTTAATTCTGGTTTTTGTTGGCAAAATTATTGATAATCTCCCAAATGCTTCACACCATAATTAAATTTAAACAATTTTTCATATTGGCAGTATTTGGCATTGCACAAAATCATGTTCTTCTTTTATAATTGATGATGTTGTTATACCAAATCTATTTAGAAAGCTTGATATCATACTCAACGGAAATTATGTCTTTAGCTAGCTGTCAGTAACTGCGATCATTTGTCCGGACAATACCTGTGTGCATTGTCTTCATGTTTTATGTACTTCATTGTAAGGGTACTCGTCTTGAAAACTTGGACTTTTTTCTAGTTTGATTTTTACTGTGACTCTTTTTGTGTATTTATTTTTTAGCCATTCACCACACATAGGGGGAGGGTTTGGATACAAAAAAACTAGTTTAACCCCACCGCAATTTTTGCGCCTGTCCCAAGTCAGGAATATGTTGATCATTGGCTTGTCCTTGTCTTCTTTAGTTTCTTGATATTTGGGTTATTGGGTTTGGTTTGTTTCCATTGATTTATTCACTTTTTTACCATTTTGGGGGCATTTAGGGCTTGCTATATGGTGTGAGGTTCCTCACTGTGTTGAAGACCGTATGGTGACCCCTAGATGCTTTTTTCTGGGTCGTTTTAACCTGGATATGGGACAATGTCTCCTTGACATTAACCCCATTTCCTTTCTTTTTCATAAATATTTCATGCATATTTTAATATGTCACAAATATTGTTTTGGCATTAATAAAGATCATATTCTGGTAATATTATAGATTTTGTGAATAGTTATGAGTAACGATATCTTGTTGATTTGTTGGATGTGTCATTATGGTGTGACCAAGGGGCAAACTGAATTCGCTACTTCAAAAAATGTATTTTGATCGACGAATATAATTTTGATAATGAGAGTTTCACTTTGATTTTAGAATAGTTTAAAAACTTTATAATTTGTAGTGTTTTATTTACACTTGCTCACTTTACAACTTCACTTTTCAGTCAAATCAGAAAAATCATACCATATCGCATGTAAACATTTATGTGGAAAAATATTAAACATTCTTTTATTTTAAAATTGTTATTATTATTATTATTATTTTTTTTATTGTTTTCCTATGTTATCATTTTTATCTATTTCTTATTGTTATTTTTTATGGAAATTTCTGTTTCCACGTGAGGCAGATGTTAAGGTTATTCCTGTCGATTTCTATGTTTAGTAAATGAAATATGCGAAGCACATCACAATGAAAAAAAAGTCCAAACGTTTTTGTGCGAATCCAGTTTTTCAATTTGGTCTTACTGTATTTTATATCGTATCAAGTATGAATGAAGTTTTTTCTTTTAATCATAATACATGTATTTCAATTCTGCAAAAAACTACCTTCAACGGAAGCTTTAACAAATAAAGCCTTTAGTACAACAACACTATAAATTTCTGAAAACTAATAAGATATCTACGAAAGACGTGTACTTGCATTAATCCGTATGCCTATATTTTGAATCTTTTAATATTATGATAAGATATCATTTATGTTCTAGTACTGGCCAAGATTACATTATGCAGAGCTCTTTACCACAGGGCATTTCCCATACAAACTCCTATGGAAATATCATTTACAAAGCGCATTAATTAAAAAATTGTCCTTCCAAACTTATAAATCCGTTGAACAAACTTATTCATAAAGGATATAAATACAGCATTGTTGTTTTAATTTATTTTTTAGCCATTCACCACACATAGGAGGAGACTTTGGGTCCAAGAAAACGAGTTTAACCCCACCGCAATTTTAGCGCCTGTCCCAAGTCAGGAATATGTTGGTTATTGGCTTGTCGTTGTCTTCTTATGAAATTTTAGTTTCTAAATAATCGGGTTATTGGATGTGGTTTGTTGTCATTGATTTATTAACTTTTTTAACCTTTTTGGGGGCAATGTAGGGCTTGTTAGATGTTGTGAGGTTCTTCACTGTGTTGTAGACCGTACGGTGACCCCTAGATGCTTTGTTTTGGGTCATTTTAACCTGGATACTGGGTGTTGTCTCCTTAACATTTACCTTATTTACTTTCTTTTTCATATTTATTTTATAAATTACGACGAACTTTATCACGGAAACAGATATTTTAATTAAAGTGAAATGATTTTATGGTCAGCATTATGCGATGCATTCAAACATGTGTCGTATTTTTGATTTCATAACAAATTGCTATACGTTGTGAGAAATGTGCCCGTGTCTATCTGAGTAAGATTTTTTTTCCAGTCGTAAAGCCTAAATGGCGGCCACCTCGGATCTATCAATGGACGGCTTCAGAAAATCTCAATAGACCAGGTGGGCAACACATGTGAGCTTTTGGTGTACTAGTACCTTAATGGGTGTATTTTTATTTTTTGGTGTTGTAATTGTATGTTAGCTTCCTTAAAATGGTACTTCGCCACATGAAATGTGCCTTAATTGTGTACGTGTCTGCATTTGGGATGAATGTAAGGATATGGAGTAAATGCACATGAGAAAAAGTGTCTAAAAATACATGAAAACACAAGCAAAGGAACAATGCTTTTAATGTTTTTCTTCATCTTGAAGTCACCATGAGGTTTTCAACAATGAGCTTTGCTCATACCTCACAGTAAATTACAGACGGTTTGAGTGGAATTCTTTGCTAAATATCGAACAACGGTACATCCATGTCTTTTGTGGTCATGGATGCGGGATTGATAACAAACATTAGTTAAACTGGCAAATTGCTCTTACAATCACTGTCATCCGTTGCCCGACAAAAGCGCTGGTGTCCTAAGCTAGTGAACGATTACAACCATATCATGTCTTTATTTGTAATGTTAATACAATGTTCGCTTGTAAAAGCTTTTCTGAGCTTATGTTAGTAATGGTGAATATATATCGACATAAAATAAAATATTTTATATTTGTTGACGACCCTGCATTAATGGGTGCGAGGCATGGAAGTAAAATTGCTCGACATTTAGCAATGAATTCCGCTAAAACCGATACTTCAAATTTTTCCATAAGGAATTCGTATCTTTAAAAACGTACTAAATGGTTTTTCATTGAGATCCTATTGGTTATTTGTTTCCTATTAGCTTTGACACATATTTCATTCTATGGTCTTCCAAATGTTTTGATTTGATCTGCACTGAAGAGACATACGTTGCCGAAATAGAAACATGCGGAAACTAATTATTACTGTCCGTGTAGGGAAATTGCAAAATTTTGAAATTAAAATTGTCTCTTTTTCTTAAATGTTTGTACTGAGATGACCAATTTCGTCAAATTAGAGATGTTAGTCCAAAAAGGTGAAGATCTAGAGGTTTCTATTGTATTTTTTATGTCTATTTCATTATGAGATAATGGACCGCTGAGTCAGGTCTATGGTACGCATGATACGCTCCCTATAGTAACTATCCCTTAAAGTTTTAAGAAATTGAAGTTAGGCAAACGATTTTCAATTTAGAATGCAACTAAAGAAAAGTTTTCGAAACAACTGAAGTAGAATACCGAAGGACCAAGGGAAGTGAAGATCATAAAAATCGAAGTCCAAAGACTTGGCAAAAACAAAGCCGACTAATAAGAATTCATTATTTTTGTATGCAAAAATTGAAGTTAGCTACTGAAGGGTTTAAGTAAAAGAAATGCCTTGTTTTAATATATTTATTCAATTGAACATACTGAAATATACAAATTATGTTATTGGATCTAGAAACTAATCTGTTTCATTTTGTTATGAGCAGACATCAACACTATATATTGCTTCATGAAAAGTGGATTTATGATACGTATGCATAACAATCTTGAAAACTAACATACACAAATATTAGAAAAAGACGAAATACCTTAGAAAATACAAATTATGTATAAATATACCTCTAAAATTTTAAACTTGGAGAAATTATAAATGTTATTTTCTAAATTTAAACCTTCAAAACCAAATTATATAAGGTTTATGTATATGGGTTCTTGACAAATAAATAAATACCGAAGTTTCTGATAATCGATGTTCTTTTTCTTTCATTGTGACAATCAATGTGCTATTTGCTTGCGCATATACAGAAGTTAAATTCACAGTATCTTTGGTATTTCTGTTGTAAACGACAATATTTCTGCTATACAGTAAAACGTATGATGACGACTTCACATAACTCATACGTAATTGGATTAGTGTTTGTCCCGTCCGAGTATCTGCGTCCTGTGTTTGTCCATGTATTGTGATCGTCTATTGGCTTAGGAAACTAGTGTTTTTATCGGGCAATGGATGAAAGTGACTGTAAGAGCACTTTGCTAGTTTAACTTATGTCTGTTGAAAATCCTGCATCATTGACCACAAAAGACATGAATATAGCGTTCACATGATAGCTACAGCTGAACTTAAAGCAACTTCTAATTATAAAAGCATTCCTACTATGTATTGGCTTCCTAAACTACACAAAAATCCTTCCAAATTTCGTTTTATTTCGGCATCAAGTTAATGTTCAACTACACATATTTCTGTGTTATTGACCAGTACACTTACTACCATAAAAAATCTCGTCATCAACTTTAGCAACAAATGTTATGAATACAGTGGAATTAACTACTTTTGGAGTGTTAAAAATTCAGTAGAAGTTTTGGAAAGACTTCGATCTGTTAATGGAGTATACACCTCCGTCGATAGCTATGATTTTTCTAACCTCTATACTACATTACCGCATACACTCATCAAAGAGAAATTTTCGTATTTGATCAAATGGTGTTTCAAAAAATCAGGATGTACGTACATTTGTTGCAATACATTTAAATTGTTTTTCAGTGACGACAAACATGACAAATATACCAACTGGACTTGTCAGGATATGATAAAAGCATTAAATTTTCTTCTTGATAATATTTTTGTTCGTTTTGGTAATGCAGTCTATCAGCAAAAAATAGGTATTCCTATGTGTACCAACTGTGCACCTCTCATAGCAGATTTATTTCTTTATTGCTACGAGTCACAATTCATGGCAAAAATTCAAAAAGACCCTTCGAAACAGCATTTAGTGGATAAATCCAACAATACATATAGATATTTGGACGATATTTTGGCTTTAAATAATTCTGAATTTTCTAAATTTACAGATGAAATTTATCCTGCAGAACTTTCTTTAAATAAATCCAATTGCAGCAGTGATTATACTCCTTTTTTTGATCTTGATAGATCAATAAATCAAGGAAAGTTAAACACTAAGGTTTATGATAAAAGGGATGATTTCTCATTCCCTATAGTCAATTTCCCCCATCTCGACGGCAATGTTCCGTTAGCCTCTTCTTACGGGGTTTACATTTCACAACTTGTTCGATATGCACGAGTATGTAGTAATGTTTCTGACTTCAACCACCGAAATCTTTGTCTCACTGAAAAACTTCTGCATCAAGGGTTTAGATATCAGAAATTGGTAAAAACATTCTCTAAATTTTATTATAGATACATTGACTTATTAAGAAAATTTGGTTCTACATGCAGTGCTCTTATACATCAGGGCATTTCACATCCAAACTTCTATGGAAATATCATTTACAAAGCGCATAAATTGAAAAATTGTCCTTCCAAACTTATTAATCCGTTGAACAAACTTATTCATAAAGGATATAAATACAGCATTGTTGTTAAGTCTTTACTTCTGGTTTTTGTTGGCAAAAATATTGATCATCTCCTAAATGCTTTACACCATAACTAAATTTAAACAATTTTTCATATTGGCAGTATTTGGCATTGCACAATATCATGTTCCTCTTTTATAATTGATGATGTTGTTATACCAAATCTATTTAGAAGTATTTCAATTGAAATTTCATATGTAAGAAGGCTTGATATCAAAGTCAACGGAAATTATGTCCTTAGCTAGCTGTCAGTTACTGCGAGCATTTGTCCGGACAGTACCTGTGTGTATTTTTAGCCATTCACCACACATGGGGGAGGGTTTTGATCCTAGAAAACGAGTTTAACCCGACCGCAATTTTTGCGCCTGTCCCAAGTCAGGAATATGTTGGTCATTGGCTTGTCCTTGTCTTCTTATAAAATTTTAGTTTCTTGATATTTGGGTTATTGGATGTGGTTTGTTTCCATTGATTTATTCACTTTTTATCTTTTTCGGGTCCATTTAGGGCTTACTATATGGTGTGAGGTTCCTCACTGTGTTGACCCCTAGATGTTTTGTTTTTTTGTCGTTTTAACCTGGATATGGGATGTTGTCTCCTTGACATTTACCCCATTTCCTTTCTTTTTCATATTTGACATTTAGCAAAGACTTCCGCTCAAACCGGTGCTAGGGGCCATTTTGAACTTACTATGAGGTATGACCAAAGCTCATTGTTGAATTCTTAATGTGACTTCAAGATGAAGAACAATAAAAACGACGTTCCTTTTCTTGGTACTTTCATGAATTTGTAGATACCTGTCTCATGTGTTTTTACCTCTACCATGTATTTGTAGATACATGTCTCATGTGTTTTTACCTCTACCATGTATTTGTAGATACCTGTCTCATGTGTTTTTACCTGTCTCATGTGTTTTTACCTCTACCATGTATTTTTAGATACCTGTCTCATGTGTTTTACCTCTACTATGTATTTGTAGATACCTGTCTCATGTGTTTTTACCTCTACTATGTATTTGTAGATACCTGTCTCATGTGTTTTTACCTCTACTATGTATTTGTAGAGACTTTGTCTTATGTGAATTTACTCCATATCCTTTCGTTGTTTATTTATTTTTGCAATTTAGCTCATTTTTAAATATTTTCTAGATTTTTTGTAAATTCAAACACAAAACATGACAAGAAAAAATTAAAACAACAACTTAAAATCACAATCATGTCATTATCGATCAAGAAACTGCACAAGAAAAACAAAAATTAAGCTACACACAGACTTAAGTCTATTAGACATTCTAAAAACGAGAAAAAGACAATACGCCTACTAATAAACACATGTTAAAGACTTGAAAAAAAGAAAATGCGATCATAAAATGATCCCATTCGAGTTGGTTTCCCCCTTTTTGTTTTCTATTTTTTTGTTAGTTTGTTCGTTAATTATTAATCAAACTGTACAAAAATCATGGGTGTTTGCTTCTGAAAGTATGAAACTTCCAAAAGTCAATTATACATTTGTTATCATTTCTTATTTGCCATTTACAATCAATTAACACCCTGCATGACATTAACTTTTCAACGTGGTGATAAAAAGCTTCGAATATGATTGTCCTATAGAATTGTCTGGAGTGCAATATCTAGATATAATAAGTCTATGGTTCTATGTACTGTATGTCTTGACACAAGACATGCAAGAGTTTTACTTAAGTACTTCATATAGTATAACAGATACATGCACATTTTTTGTCCGAGGAAGACCGATAAATATCAGCTTAAATGTAACTCATGAATGGATTTGTTTTCAATTTTAACAACATACTGGTACTTGTACTTTTTTTAAATGCTAATAAAGATCTAACTATTTATCCTGCAATGGTGGTTTTTACTAGACGAATACGACCCTACGAATATTTTTTTTCGTATTCGTAGGGTAGACTGGTAACCGGTCCGCGATTTTGAAGGAAGAAAAGACAGGCGACTGGTTTGAAAACCACAAATACTTTGATGTCACAGTGAAAATTCTCTTATGACGTCAGGGATTATACCAAAATGGCCGAAGTTGTTTACTTTCTTCCTGGGTCCGCTTCACAAAGAAAATGTATTTTTAAATAGGGTTTGAATGATTGCAGGATAAAAACAATATACGTACATTGTCGGAAATATAAAATTTATTTGTACTCGCTGCGAAACAGGTGAGAAATGCTCGGTAAGCCTCGCATTTCTACCAGTTTCTAAAGCTCGTCAAATAAATTTTATATTTTCCGACAATGTACATATATTGTATATAACTCAACAGAACTGACAAAAATTTGATATTGCAAGTTTCCAAATAACATTGGCTTTCAGGTCAGCACCGAAGTCCTGACTACTGGGCTAGTGAATACCCTTGATGACTAAGAAAGAATGAATTGATCTGTATCAACATTTTTATGCCCCCAGATCGAGGATCGGGGGCATATTGTTTTTGTCCTGTCTGTCTGTCTGTTTGTCTGTGCATCCGAAACTTTAACCTTGGCTATAACTTTTGAACTATATAAGGTAGACTTTTGATACTTGGCAAGTGTATTGGTCTAGTCAAGAGGAACATAAATATGCAAAAAAAAATTAGGTCAGGTCAAAGGTCAAGGTCACAGAGGTTAAAAAGGGATGGATTTGGCTGTTTTCACATATTTGACTGTAGAATCCTTATTATTTATCGTATTGAGACAGGGTTTGTTTTATGTTATTGCTAATAAAATTGCACAACTGTAGTATGTCGACAGATTTGAGGTAGCATTTACCGTTTTTGAGAAACAAGAGGCCCAAAGGGGGACAAATGGAAAAAAATGAATTTTTCAATTTTTTGTCAGATCTTGATGCAGTATATTTTTGTAAGATTCTTATAGCATGTTCAAACAGATACTTTAAACAATTAAAACCATTTCAATAAACAAGAGGCCCAAAGGGGCTTCATCTATTTCAGAATAAAGGGGTTAAATTGGGTGTTTTCATGGTAATAAACAACTTTTGAACTATGTAAGATGGACTTATAATACTTTGCAAGTGTATAGGTTTTGTCTAGAGGAACATAAATATGCAAAAAAATTAGGTCAAAGGTCAAGGTCATAGGGGTCAAGAAGGGGTGAAATTGGGTATTTTCATATATTTTACTGTGGAATCTGGGAGCATATGTAGTGTTTCACAAACACATCTTGTTAATTTTTCTCATGTTTATTTTACCATGTTTCATTTAGAGCCTACCCACATTAATGTAAGCACTGGCACTGTACAATCTGCATACTCGGGAACAAATGAGGCAGATCATCCAAGTGATCAGGAGGGCAATGGTATGTAACCTATTATAAATAAGTCAAAATGTAACAAATGACAATGTCACAAAGTGAAAACAGGTTGTTAATAGCAAAAAGAAATGGTTGAATGACAATAACTCAATGAGTTTACTTTTGAACCAAAGGAAACTTGGATATATAATGCTGGATATCAAGAATATAGACCCCTTTAGATGTTAAATTCATAGGTTCTTGAAGAATATATATTCAGTGTAACACCAAATTCAGCATTTTATTATTTTATTAATAATTCGTTTTAATTTTTATTTTATCAATTTGTTTTAATTTTTATTTTAGCAATTTGTTTTAATTTTTATTTTAGCAATGTTTAGCATTCCATGTCAAAAAGAACGGCAATATCTATGTAATATTTTTATACGACCGAAAAAATTTTGTGGTCGTATTATGGTAAAGTGATGGCGTCGGCGTCTGTAGACAGCAAAACTTTGGTTCTAGTGAACGGATTGTTATCAATTTAAATATGATGTTTGTTGGCACAAGCTTAAGCCCGGGTTTTAATTTCGCATTCCCTGCACAACCCGTTTTTGAAAAAGAGGCAAAAAAGGGGCCAAAAAGGGGTTAAATTAGGTATTTTGTGGACAGCATAACTTTGGTTCTAGTGGATGGATTGTTTTCAAATCTTAGTATGATGTTTCTTGGAACATTCTTGAGAAAAGTTTTCTCCAATAGTTTTTGGCCTTCCAATTTCAGAATTAGGGGCCAAAAAGGGCTAAATTGGGTGTTTTCACATATTTGACTTTAGAATCTTTATTATTTATTGGATTTTGATGGGGTTTGTTTCAGTGTGCTCCTGAGGAAATTTCAAACCTCGCGTATGCCAACAGATTTCATGTAGCATGTACCACTCACGAGATAAATGGGCCCAACAAATCTCAAAAAAAATATTTTTTTCATTTTAAGTCCGATTTTGATGCAGTTTTTTTTCAATGGATTACTAGCAAAAAATAAATATGGCACTTAGCTATTAGATTTTTGGTAACTTGTTTCCTTTCCCAGCTATGAGGGGCCGAACAGGGCCAAAATTGCGAATTTGCAGATTATGTATAATTTTTTTTTAATTTTTCATCGGATTTCAATGGGATTTTTTTTCTTTGGGTTCCTCTTGATCTAAGCTTTCAGTTGTACGTCAACGGATTTGGAGTAGCTCTTACCGTTTCCGAGCTACAAAGGGTCAATGGGGTCAAAATTGCATGTCAAATCTTTATTTTTCATCGGATTTCAATGGGATTTTTTTCTTTGGATTCCTCTTGATCTAAGCTGTCAGTAGTATGCCAAAGGATTTGGCATTGCTCTTACACTTTCTGAGCTTCAAGGGGTCAAATAATCAGAATCTTGGATTATTTATAGTCTAAATATTTAAACAGTATTTATACTCTGGCTATTCACATTGTTCAAGTTGAAAGTTTATATATCGCATAAATTTGCAACATAACTAAATCGAAAACAAAGATCAGTACCAGGCCAGTGCAATCCATTGCAGTAAAAAAAGTTACGAAGAAACAACAACAAATATTTTTTTCACATCACATCTAATTGTGGTCACGCCTGTAGTTTCCAATATGTAGTTTACTGATTAAATAAAGTTTTGTAGTGTAGTTTTTGTGTAAACAATTTGTTGCTTTTTTTATATTTCTGTTGTTTTTTAAAAATACTTGGATAGGGTCGAAATATAAAAAGTATTTAATGCTATTCACATTGTTCAAACCGAAAGTATATATTATTGAACAATATATATATTGTTCAAACTGAAAGTATATATATAACCCATTGGTAATTTTAGATGCGACATCATTATATACCAACATTCAACATGATGAAGAAATGGAAATGGAAGCCTGCCATAAATTTTTTTGAAAGTAGAGAGATACAATTACCCTCTACAGAATCACTTGCAAATCATTCTGGATCTTGTAATGACAAGTAACAACTTGGTTTATGGGAATTTTCATCAGGTTAATGGAACCGCCATGTGTACTCGAGTTGCAGCATCATATGCCAATTTTTTCATGGAAGACTTTGAAAAAAGTATGCTCCAATTAGCACCATATAAACCTCATAGCTGGTTGCACTTCATCGATGACATCGAAATGAAATTATCTGATGATAGAGAACACCTTGATGAATTTATAGAATTCATGTATAATTATCACCCTTCCATAAAATTAACAGTAAGTATTTCTGAAACTACAAATGTATTCCTTGATACAACCTTAACACTTGTCAATGGTCAAATACATTTTGATTTGCATACTAAACAGACAGATAAACATACTCACTTGCTGTCTAGAAGCTGTTATACTAGACACTGTGTAAATGCGATCCAATAGGGACTTTCAATTCATATATGTCGTATCTGTTGGCAAGAGGAATGATTCAAAAAGAGAAGCAGAGATCTTGCACAGCATCTTGTGAACAGGTGGTTCAAGGATACATGTTAGAAAGACTATCCAAATGGTCCCCTTGATCAACCAAAGCCAATTGGTAGATTATAGGGAAAGAAAAAAAGAAAGAGTCAAATTAACATCACCTGAAGCAGATCAATCAACAACATATCGTAACAAACTTTGCCTTCTCTGCAACTTTAGCTCTACAACTAGAATATTCAAAGGAACAGCTACTGCCGAGTCAAAAAAATCCTTGGCAATTTATCATGCAAGTCAGATAATGTCATTTATCTCATAACCTGCTCCTTTTGACATCAACAATATGTCAAAGAAACAAAAAAATAATCTTTATATTTTTCATTTTGTTTTGAGAGAGGATTGGAAAAGTCTATATATATATTTAAAAATATGTTATCTTTTTTGAAATTCAGGTGAATATGAGTATGTTGTAATAGGTCCTGTTCCTGAAGATAATGACTGCTTATCTTCAAAACCAAAAGAACCATCTAGTAACATGTCTAAGAGAAAGTTTAAAGCATCCAAGAAATTGGAAGAAGTTTTAATGGAGGAGGAAATTAAAAGGATCAAATTGGAGCAAGAGAAGTTTAGAAATGAAGCAAACTATTACAAACTGAAAGCAGAATTAATATGTATGCAAAAATCTGTGTTAGAATCACAGATTACAGTTCTTACTTTACCATCCAATGAAGCTTAAGGTGTCTGCAGGGTTTTAATCTCCTAAACATATTGAATTTTGTGAATATTTTTGTGTCAAAACATAACTATTCTATTTTTAAAATATAGCTTAGAATTTTGATTAAAGCAAAAACACTAGTACTGAACTTGAAAATTTAAGGATTTTTTATAGAAATGATGATAAAATAACTATTGATATAAACTAAAAAAAAATATTATAGATTTTTTTTAATCATAGCATACTTGGCATGCTTTTATTCACAGTAAGGCCCTATCAAGTTAATTTCATCCACCTGTAACAAAAAATCTGGGTTGGGTGGGATTATTTTATTTTATATTTTTTACTGATTTTCACAAATATTGATAGGAATTTAAGAAAATTTCTAAATAATTGAAAATAAAAAAAAATGAGTCTAAAAAAAATTGGGCGGGTGGGGATGAGAATCTATTAATTAATTTGATGTGGCCTAACCTCGGTATTTAGTTATTTTATTCATTATTGCTGCGGTCAAGGAAGTGGCAAAGAAGTCAAAATTAACACCCCAAGCTTACATAATAATTATGTTTGTTCCATCGATGGGAAATGTCTACATTGTAGATATATCAGACGTGAAAACCTGACAAATGTATACAATGTTGTCTTTGCACGACGGTGAGTCAATGAAAGGTAGAGAGCTTGGGGTGTAAATCTTAACTTCGGTGCACTGAAAGTTTTGCCACTTCTTTGACCGCAGCGATATATTGTTTACATAAAATAAATAAAAATTATCTTTCATCGCTGAAATAAGAGAAATAAATTTTGAAACATTTATATACTACTGATACATAATTCTATCAAATTACCTCCCTTGCACAATTTCTGATAAATATAGTATTAGATTAATAGCTCATGTGTTTAAGTTCATCTCTGGATGGAAATGTATTGAAAGTGATAAGGAACAAAGAGTTGAAGTATTTTGAAATCTTTCTTTACATTTTATAATTATCTTTTGTTGACTTTCTAAATGTCGAATGAAACCCAAATTTACAAATTTTTGACAAAAATGCCTGAATTATACCTTGGAGACATCTTAGTGCATATTTACTTTTATTTGAACTTGGTCATTTTATACAACCACAAAAAATTTTGAGGTAGTATAATGGCATGGCTCTGTCATCGTTGTTGTCGTATGATATGAGACTATATGAATCTAACACCGGTGAAAAGGCAAGATCAAGAAATCTCAGACACCCAAGGGTAAGATTTCAAGATTTCTCTGACGAGGCTTGCCGAGTCAGAGAACCATTGAAATCTTACCCGAGGGTGTCTGAGATTTCTAAATCTTGCATTTTCAACGGTGTTTGATTTATTTTCTCACTTTTGTAATCACAAACTATGATTTATTCACCACCATGCCATTCTTGTTATCCGTCGTTCCTAAGTGACGTCAATGACGTAAGAATATTTTGCTTGGTAAATTCTGTCTTGTACCAGGGGGTACAAGACAAGGAAATCTCACACCGCTAAAAATAGGAACTGTTCTGTCTCAAAAGTGAGACTATATGAATCTAACACCGGTGAAAAGGCGAGATTAAGAAATCTCAGACACCCAAGGGTAAGATTTCAATATTTCTCTGACGAGGGTTGCCGAGTCAGAGAACCATTGAAATCTTACCCGAGGGTGTCTGAGATTTCTAAATCTTGCATTTTCAATGGTGTTTGATTTTATTTTCTCACTTTTGTAATCACAAACTACAATTTATTTACAACGAAGTCGTACTTGACATCCGACGTTCCTAGGCGACGTCAATGACGTCAGAATACGTCGCTTGGTAATTTCTGTCTTGTACCGGGGGGTACAAGACAAGAAAATCTCACACCGCTAAAAAATAGGAACTGTC